>WEDG01006400.1:0-250000 GCA_017591395.1 Schistocephalus solidus
AGAGGAGTGAATACGGTTTATGTCAATTGAACCTACTAGGATCAACGTCACTAGACCACCTTGCTGTGTGGCACACGGTGGACTTTGTCGAAACCGAAGATCGACGTAGACGACACATTTGTTACCGTGCAGAGGAACATGCTGCAGCATTTCCACGATAACCTTAACTCGATCTTCCCAGATATACAATTCACGAGGGAAGAAGAAAAAGGGCAGCAGCTCCCCTTCCTTGATGTACTCATCAGGTGACGTCCCAACGGCGAAATAGAAACGACTGTCTACAGGAAAGCGACGAACACCACATAGCTTCTCAATTTTCACAGCAACCATCCGGTGGCTCACAAACAAAGCTGTGTGAGAACACTGTTCAAACGCATCCAGGCTCACTGCAGCAACCCGGTGGAAAAAGCACATGAGGCCCGTTACCTCCGCGACCAGTTTATGCGGAACGGCTATAAGCCGATGCCTACGTGTTCGCCCCCGCAGGACCAAACCAGACGTGTCAGAAGCGACCGAGCACATTATTGCGGGACTTGGTGTCGGAATTGCACACCGACTCAAAGCTACCATGTGCAGTAAGGTCATGAGACTTAAGGGCGAATTAAATCCGAATGAGCAGTCGGGAGTAGTGTATCGCATCCCGGGCGAAAACTGTTCCTGTACCTACACAGGACAGACTGGACGTATGCTTGGATTGCGCATACACGAGCATAAGCTTGCTGTGAGACGGGGTGACGGTTTATCGCAAGTGGCTGCCCACACCTACGAAACGGGTGACGAGTTTAACTTCGCAGCCACGAAGCTCAATGCCCACGCCAGCTGCAAGACAAGCCGAGAATTGATTGAAGCCTGGGCCTCCGATGTGAACTCGGTCAATCGATTTATCGATCTAGCGCTGGCATACAAAACCCTGCGTAGTCACCTCCGGACTGGCGCCACTGTTGTCTGATTGGTCCCTGCCCCCTCACCCCCCTATAAATTTTAATCGTTTATGTTGCTGTTTTATCTCTGACGATGGACTCCAGTAAGAGTTCGAAAGCTCAGACGAATAAAGTCATGATTCCGGTGAACGAACAACCTTCTTCTTCGTCACTTATACATCCCATCCACCTTCCACCTTCTCTAGTAATTTCCCCAACCCATAACACCGACCAGCTCTCACCTGCCTAGCCTCTGTCAGAAGCTGCACGTAAGGTAAATGAGAAGACAATGAGTTATAGTTAGAAAAAGGAGTTTACAGTAGGGGTAGTTTTTGTAGGGACAGGTGTTCGGCGAACAGTTTCAGTCAGCGTAGCAGGAGCAGTTGCCTTTGCCATCCTTGCGGCAACAAGCCCTTTTGTGCGTTTGTGTTTGAAGAGGAAGGACAACGCAGCCAGCTAGCAGCATCGCGATCGTCATGTTGCGCTTGTGTGCGCGCGCACCATGGGTGCGAGCGTTCCTTCCTATTGCAATGTGAAAAATTTGAATTTGAATGTTTTCGACCAATCAGAGTTCGAGGTGAGTCAGTCACGAAGGTGCAGTGCTTATACATGTGAAAACAACCGTCACATGGCAGACTGGCAACGCGAGAGTAACACATGAGATCAAAACTCGATGCTTAATGAATTTTTTTACATAGGACACCATGTTCAGAAATCCTGACTACGATATAAGCTTCATCCGGACAGACCGTTCGTCAATATTTGTAGGCTAGAAGTGATGGTTCTTCCGGCGAACACGACGAACTTAGCGGTTGCCTGGTGAACGATAGTGACATACTGTGTCGTGTATGTTAGGGACCTGAGGACCTCTCATACAGCGCCATCCCGCTCCCCACGCCGTGGGACTGAGCGTTAAAACTATCTTGAATTACAAGTTTCAACAAAGGTGTCCTTCAATGACCGTGTCCAAAATAAAAAAACGAGCAATGCTCGTAAAATAAAACCAGCTAAAGTGACCGTTAAGAAAACAAGTTGGGCTTTATGACCTAATTCCCGCCTGTCAGCAATCTGAAAGCCGTTGATATGTTAGATATCTGAGAAGCCGACGTTCGTTAGGAGCGACAGAACAGATCGACGTCTAGACAATCATATGAGACTGATAGGGTTGAACAATAGCTTCTTTCATCCGATTGGCCATTTTTCCCAATCGCAGTGTTGACTAGCTTGCCTCCAGTGCATATTCGCGTCGTTACAACAACTAAATATCACTTCTTCGAACTATCACAACATTTTAACAGCTGTGCCTCGAAGGCTGACCGCTGAAGGGGAAAGTGAGTCCTCCTCCAGGGTGAGAGTTAAACAATGTGGGCTATATTCTATGCAGTCTGTATGACAACTGCCATCATCGATAGAACGGAAAAAACCTTCTTAAATACGGTATCATCCGGAGTTAGGTTTCGGTACGCGTGGAGGGACAATCAAAGCTTTGTTGGCCACTGTGCCCACACCCAACCCCCGATGATCTTTATATTATCTACCCAAATGAATAGGGTGCTTGCTATAAGAGATGCCGAGGAAGATGTCTGCAAGTCTAAATCCTGCATCTGTAATGAGTGGGTGACTGTCAGAGATCAAAATTAGGTCATTTAAAGGTCGGGCATGCGACACAGTAAAAGGGTACTCTCTATAACTCGGCAAGCTGTTTGAGTTAAAAAATATCATAATAGGGCAGAAATAAACTACAAATGTATGCTATGCGCTGCGATAATTACCAAACATACATCCACTGTTTCCAAGTCGATAAATATCCCTCGCAATTTTTAGCCAGATATATCCGGTTCGAGAAAGGCGCAGAAGGGTAGCGAAAAATGAAAAAAAGAAACCAGTAATCAGCGTTTGAGGATTTTGCTTGTTAAAAGAAGTTTTGGTTCTTTTAGGAAGCATGGTGGCAGGATGCTTACAGGTCGCGCTTCTGTATCGCTGCTAGAACACAACGTGGTAGGATGCGGGTAACAAGACGTGGCCAATTAGGCACAGCCTACGGACTCCATTGAATTATCCGATTTCGTAATACATACTAATATAATTGGGAAATAAATAGGCAAGTCTTAGATGTTTCGTTTTCGTTTAATGGTATTCCGATCACGTAAACTGTTAAATTTTCCGTGAGTAGAATGCTAAACCGGATTTCCCATTTAGTATACAGGTTGTAGCCTTAAATCAGCTGCTCCTTCTCTGAACCTTGGATGCTGAATTCAGAGTTGGTGTTAAATTTGTCGCCAGATTGATGGCGTGGTTACGTGCTCCTAATTTGAGCTCCTTCGGTCAGATAACACCATGGAGAAACTATGGAAGGATCCAATCTACCACATTATACATTACCGTGATTCTTAGGCTTGATATGCCTATGACATTTTTGAAATTCTTTATTTGTACATCCGTTCACCACCGTCAACAACCACTTTGGAAAAGTGGAGAGTGAGCGCCTGCCGCCTTGAATGATCTACTTAGCAGGACGCCTGATGAGACAACTCGTAGAAGTGTATGGCTCAAGGAAACACGAAGAGAGCAATTCATGCTATAATACAGTTTTGATCCTCACACTGGTCCTATAGTGCTAGCCGCAGTGCGGCTGCCGGCGGGGCTCGTGATTGAGACGAGAATGTCCCGTAACGCGATCGGTAAACTCGCCTCTACCATGGTTGATTACCAGAACGAAACCGTCTAGACAACAGGCCTGGGGATCACTGGTTAAGGCTCTGCACTTTTAACCAATAGAACGGGGCTCGAGCCGCAGAAATTGCACACCTGGCGTTGGATATCGCTGGATAATGACGGCTAATAAGCTAGAAATGGCCATTCCAGACTGCCTAGTCTTTGTCGGTAATCCGCCTAGAGCTTAAATTCCCTCTTCTTACTTTGAACTGTCAAGACAATACCAACGCTCTATGCCCGCTCAATTGTTGGCTTTCACTGCTTGCCGTCTTACTGTGACATATATTACTATAGAGACTTAAAGACAAGGGATTGAAAACGGAGATATGTCGATCTTCTCCTCTTCGATCAAACAACAGGTCAAGGTCATTTAAACAGGTTGTGTAGAAAAAAAATACAGATAGACATATTGTCGCAGTAAATTTTTCGGCAAGACGCAGGAATGAGATCCCCACCCCTAATGTTCAGGAAGAATATGGTTGGGATCAAGTATGGGTCATCTTTTCGGTTAAGATCAGGGTTAGGACACGGGAATAGCTCCCTGCCCTGCAATTTTACCCATGGCCAACTCTAGTATCCCAGGAATGGGGGTTCAGCGTTACTATCCCTGTGCCTTATGAAGCGTCCAAGCAATTTTCCCAGTAGCGTAATCTTCCATAAGAAGTAATTCAATTCTATTATTGCCAGGATGCAAAAGGACGTAAAAATCAATTCTCTCGTTCCTGTCTCGATAAGCACAAAATAACCGAGTTCACCAATTGAGGGAGAGGAACTGAAAGGTAGGATGCGACTGGTTCTTTGACTTGATTTCATCAGTAGACACCTCACCATCGAATTACACAGTCAGAGGCTGCTCCGGTGGCGACTACATCAGCACAACCTTCGTGGACATGAGACTATTTACACCTCTGGCCAATGCGCTCACTACACATTCAGGAGGTAGAGCGTGGAACCAAAATCCCATGGCGATATTCCGATTGCAGTGAACGAGTCCGCGTGATCAATTGCAGTCGGCTGCCGAACTCCCCACCCAGTCAGATTCTGAGGCATCCCAAACTAACCGAAGTTCGTAACCCCGATGCCGACATCTGAAGAAAATATTATTCACATTGCTGCCTTTAAGTTCAAATCTAACAAAACAACTGCAATCCCATTAAAAGGCAAGCCAGCTTTGCGTTCGCGAACACCAGAGGCACCCTGTTCGTCCACCCTCTAACTAACGCGCACATCCTCCAGAGAACTCTGCGAAGCACCCCCCAACCCGCACCTACCCAGCCTCTGACTCAAGCAGCAAACGGAGGAAAAGAGAAAGAAATGCTTTATTTTTTTAGAAAAATGACTTTGCTGCCTGCGCTTCTAGCAGCATTCCGATTTGCAGCAGGGGCACTTCTTGCAGGGACAGTTGTCAGGCTGACAGTTGCAGCCCTTGCCGGTCTTGCAGCCATCACAGCAGCAGCAGTCGTCTGTGCAGTCCTTGCAGCAACCAGGCATTTCGTTTGTCTGAAGAGGTAGATAAGGCGTGAGGAAGGAGAACAACGAGAAGTAGTCAGCCCAACCGCTTTATATATGGCGATTGCGGAGTGGCGTGCGCGCACGCCCGCATGTGCGTGATGGGCAGGCGCTCCTTCCCATTGCAATGAGAAAGGTTTGCATTTGAATGCTGTCAACCAATCAGAGATCGAGGTGAGCCAGCCACAAAGGCGGGTTGCTTGTACATGTGAAAACAACCGTCACGTGCCCGCGTGAGGTGACTTAACAGCCTAGTGAAACCTGGTCGTGCGCCCACAGTAGAAAACCACTGGACCTCCGAACGGTTTTTCGGGGCATATGGGATGTCGTGCATCTTTTCGTCGCAGGGCAGCAACACGTTGTTAAGACGTAGTTGCGATCGCTGGGAAAAGAGCTTTATTCGATTGACGTTTCGGATTCCAACGCGAACCTACCATCAGAGACAGTATCAGATACGGGTACTTCGTACACAGGGAGTTGCAGTCGTGATGCTACCGCATGCCTACGGCAATTAAAGGCTCCCCAGCACGGTTCCGGCGATACGTTTTGAAATCCTGACTGTTTTACAAGCTTGCTCTACTCAGACGTTTTAGCGATGGCTGCACACTCGATTCGAGTGTCGTTACTGCGTGGGGAACGGTGGTGACTAAGTTTAACATGTGGGTCTTAGTACATTTTTGGTCTGCATATTGTATGGCAGGAATCCTGGTATTTACTGTCTATGTCCGTCGGAAGATTTGACGAAAGTCATGCTGGATTGGACGACGATAGACGACTCGGTACTCGACTTACTTAATATTTTTACTGGTCGCCCTCGCTATTTAAGTGCGTGTTACACCAAATTAAACGAGGATATCCCGTCAGGCGGACAACATATTTGATAGAAACACAATGATGGTTGAGAGGGATAGCGCAAGTACCTGTAGATTGCCGAATTAAAGGCTGAGGTCATTTTAGGTGCAGAGGCATAAAATAGTTTTCGATTCGAAAAAATTACTTAAGTAGGTTTGTTATACTGATTTTCTTGCAGCCTAATCACACGATATTTCTGTCACAATAGTATGCCGGCTTTTAAACAAGCATGGCTCTACCGGCCTGTAAAAAGTGCACTCTGTAGAAATAGCTGCTGAAATGGTATGTACTTTTCTCACTGATTTTTACCCTCCTTATAAATTCAACTACATTTTATAGAAAACATCGGCATCCTACTGCGATTAGGCCGCAAGCTAATCAGTATAACAATCCTACTTATGTAATTTGATCCAATCGAAAACAAATTTCAGAAGTTCGGTTGACATTGAATGTAGGCTTTGAGAATCTTCTTAGACACGTTTGTATTACTATTTTGCGATACTGAATAGCCCCCAGGGACTGTATGAGATATTGTGTAAAATGCTCGGCTCCAACTCTCAGTCTGAATAGATAGTTCAGGAATTAGCGCCTACAGTACCCAAGCGATCACCTCTGTAACTCGCTGACAGCCTGCCACGTGGGACGTCTTCCAGTGCCATATTGTCTGACCCCAAATTCGCGAACCATCCTTGTACTAATTCTTCCTACGTCTCATCGACAAAAGATATTTGCAGAAACAGTGACTGATTTGCACTAACCAGGTACCGCTTGTGAACTCACATATGGAGCCAAATATATACATAAAGCGTCAAAAGCGCTGTTTGTTCGAGGAGAGGTCTAGGCGAGTAAGAAAGCAAAAGGCTCCTAACAGCTTGACAAAATATCCCATTTATTATGCTGATTTGTTGATGTAAAGTCCAGCTCAACGTGCCGGATACTCACGTATCCAACCGTTCGCACAGCCTAAACTCGTTTATGGGTTCCACTTCGGCACTGCAGTTGACATTGAGCTAAATTCAAAGAAAATTAGGGCCAGGTTTAAGGTTAGGTTTAGGGAAAGGTTGACATTAGGTTTGCGCTTAAGGCTTAGGACTAGGAATGAGTGAACTTCATGGAATTTAACGCGAGACCAAATCTACTCTCCTATTCCCATGATTTGTTGATATAGGCTTCAGTTAAACGCGCCGGATACGCAGGCGTCCAACCATTCGCGCAGCCGAAACGCTTCCTGAGGATCACCTATGGGCCCCCTGCCCGGCAAGACATGGGAATAAGAACCCCAAGTAATACAGGTGGATTTAAGCGAAGTACTAGGGAAATCAGGGTTCGAATTTAGGTTAGGGTTAGGATGAGGGTTACAGTTGAAGCTAGGGTTAGGACTCGGAAATGTTTACTGACCTTAGAATTGAGCGCGAGGCCATCCCTATTACCCGGAGCGATGTTTCCGATCTAAACCAATATCAGAATTAACTCCCTTCCTTCAGTCCTCTTCTCCATTGGCCAATTTTTCCGCTTAAGACCACTGGGCACATCCCATGTTGATGTCCAGTGCAACAAGCAGGCCCTTGAAATCGGGCTACTATTTTCCCTCTAAGTTCATAAAATGGATACTTTTTCTACTCCTACGTAGGAAACTGCATATGCAGCTAAGCAATGAGGAATGCTTTTCTTTTTCTCCTCAGGCTAGTTAAGCACACCACCTGTTTGCATCGCTCGCACCTTTTTAAACGAAATGAAGTTCCTTCATTGTTTGCTCATTTTAAAATTTTGGAAATTTCAACTCTTTGTTGACGCTGCTTGATGGTGTTTCGAAACATTTTCTTAGGCAAAATTTTCGTTGTAAAACTAATAACGCTATTTGTCTCTATTAAGCTGCAAACTGGAGACCTGTCAGATCTTCACCTTTGAGAGGCCATAGTAACCTTGACACGAACTAGCTCAATTGTGTTGAGCCTCACATCTTTTTTTAATCCCACCGTCTTTTACTGGCAGGTAGAACCGGAGTGGGACGGTGTATAGGAACTGATCGAGTGAGTGGTTGGGAGTTCAATCTTCGTGGGAGGTGACGTCCTCCGTGTGCTCCAGAGCATGATGGTCGCATCACCGGTGCTTTTCACGTGAATTAGTTCATAATTAGGCCGAATTGCGCATCATCTACCACACCATATCTTTCCTAATCTACCAGGCTTTGATGGATTGAAAATAAAAAGTTGTCTTGCATGCAGTGGCGTTTGTGACACGCGTAGGTGCACTGATCAGGAACATATGCTGGACCCACGCATGCCTGTATACTCACCTAAAGTAATCCACTCAGTGGGGTTTACTTCCAGACAGGATCGATTTCGGGGGTAACGAATTCTGCGCAAGTGACGAGGGTCATCATCATCACCTGTGAGGGAACACAGTGGTGATCTGGGTGTGAGTTCGTTTCTAATGGAGCGAATTTGTACACCATCCACCCATCCTCTTTCCCAAAGACCATGCCCCGTGTTCTGCCCGGGTACTGTCCACATAAGTGCTCCTGACCAAAATTTCTCCTATGGCAGTTGCAGTGAGGTCTTTTCATTTCAGTTAGGCATTCACTGACAAATTGCTATATCTGAATGAGCAATTGCGTATGGGAGTCTCAGAATTTGGACTCAGAAACAGTTGGAACGGGAGTATGACGTGCAAGGTGCAATTTGCACAGTCTTCCACGAATACCATGCCAATTACTGTCACAAAAGCAGTAGAGAGGGAAAGCGTGAGTTTTTTTATTATTTTGAACTGGACAGCATTTACCAAGAAACATGTTTAAAAAATACAAAGGACAATGGCTGGCTTCGTTTGTACCAAACTCGACAGTTAACGCGTGGACTCAATTTCCTACGAGAACATCTGGGCAGTCCGAATAAATGAAGCAGAATAATGAAGGCCAATCCAACCCAATACCCATATCTTATTCTGTCTCTGATTATGGAGTTGAGTGAGAATCCGAGACCTCAGATAATAAGGGTCTGGTTCCAGTGATCGTCTCTCCTCCTTCTTCGCAAGAATAAAGCAATAAATTTCCTACGGTAAAGCCGAAAAATGCGCAATGATGACTAGACACGGGAGCTCAATACGGGTTGAGTGGGATATCG
The DNA here is from genome assembly GCA_017591395.1 of Schistocephalus solidus. Lineage (NCBI taxonomy): Eukaryota > Metazoa > Platyhelminthes > Cestoda > Diphyllobothriidea > Diphyllobothriidae > Schistocephalus > Schistocephalus solidus. The sequence continues at coordinate 9,119 of WEDG01006400.1, forward strand.
GTTGATATCATTATCGAGCCGGTACTGAGGATTCAAGCCGAAATTTGAAACCATCAGGATAGCCACTTGATTTGCTCCCAGTTAATACCGCTGAAAAAAGAAGTCTATTGGCCTGACTTTTCGGATTTCCAATCGCACTCCTTATCTCTGACAGTCACTGATCGCGGATTCGAGTGAAAACCCGAAACCTCAGGTCAATAAACTTCTAATTCCATTGATCGTATCTTCTTCTTCTTCTTCTTCTTCTTCTTCTTCTTCTTCTTCTTCTTCTTCTTCTTCTTCTTCTTCTTCTTCTTCTTCTTCTTCTTCTTCTTCTTCTTCTTCTTCTTCTTCTTCTCCTTCTTCTTCTTCTTCTTCTTCTTCTTCTTCTTCTTCTTCTTCTTCTTCTTCTTCTTCTTCTTCTTCTTCTTCTTCTTCTTCTTCTTCTTCTTCTTCTTCTTCTTCTTCTTCTTCTTCTTCTTCTTCTTCTTCTTCTTCTTCTTCTTCTTCTTCTTCTTCTTCTTCTTCTTCTTCTTCTTCTTCTTCTTCTTCTTCTTCTTCTTCTTCTTCTTCTTCTTCTTCTTCTTCTTCTTCAGAATATCTTCGTTGAACTCGTCTATCGGCTGCTATTGATCCCTCGTTATTCACCCTCCGCTCTATCCTATACCAACGTAATCAATCTACCGAACGATTCGTCTGTGTTTGTTATGATAGAGAGACAGTTGGAAAGGCCAAGCAAATCAGAAAGATATTCAACGCAATTTTTGGTAAAGTCTGCGATTGACAAACACTTAATTTATTTTCCGCGCTGAAGGGATTCAGCCTCTCCACCCAGCAGTCTATCAGAACACCTTTTGACCGACATTCGTCGAAAATTCACACACAGCAATTTCTTTGGAGGGAACGGGGGCGGCACGTACTGACACCCGGTTTGACCTCTAAAATGCCATAAAAGGTTCAACGTTGTTGTCCATCAGACAGGAGCGCCGAACACACAGTAGCTGAGGCAGATTTTCGCCGGTTGTAAAAAGATCTCACCAAAAGTGATGTAAACTTTCTGACATGGGTTTTTCGCTAGGTAAATGTGCGTTTAGTGCCTGTGTTGCTTACGTGCGTGTGTGGACGGGCGTGTGATCTAATGTTGGTCCAACGCATGTACCAGGCAGCCCGTTTAGGGGACACAACCTGGGGGCCAGATAAGTGCACAACTGGGTGGGATCTCATTCAGGTGTGGTGGCAAGATCGGGGGAGTCTCCGACCGCGCCTCCAGTCTTCTTTACTCTGGCTTGACACCGAGTACAGGCCGGTAGGGGAAGAGAGAGAGAGAGAGAGAGAGAGAGAGAGAGAGAGAGAGAGAGAGAGAGAGAGAGAGAGAGAGAGAGAGAGAGAGAGAGAGAGAGAGAGAGAGAGAGAGAGAGAGAGAGAGAGAGAGAGAGAGAGAGAGCGGTAGCTGCATCGGAAGTCTACTGTCACTATAAACTACTTCACGCGCAAGTCACCGTTCCTGCACCACCATGCTGTGGAGCATGCGGAGGACGTCATCGGACTAAGACGGTCAAACTGTCGTGTGCTCTAAGGAGGTTCGCTTTGCGGTGTTAAGATCATACCAGTTTCACAGATGCGACTGATGGACCATTCCTTTATCCTTCACTGTTGTGTCTTATGCTCATGGGTCCTCATTTCGTCAGTCATTAATGTACACCACCTCCCCCATCGAATGACAAGGCGCGACTATGGGAAGGATAATTCTTACGAAGAGCTGGACATCCTACCTGCGGCTTCAGGGACTGCGGAAGTATTAGATCGCCACCACATGCAACGACAGCGACAAACACAAGTCACAGTCCTTTCATGCCTAACACTCATTTCCAGAGGCCCTTAACTTCTGGACAGATTGACGGAGAGCGTAGAAAACTTGCTACAGAGTTTCAAGGACGCCAACCCCATCCGGCGTCTTTTCACACGCCTAAATATGAATCGGCCCCAGAGTTTCAGCCAAGACAGTGAAACAAAAGATATGAGCTTTTTGACATCGAAATCGCAAGAAAAATGCCAATAAATCAGGCCATCTACAACAATGCAAGCCATGCTGGCTTCTGGAACATTACCCTGAAAGTGGAATGTCTAGAACGATTGGCACAGAGGGTCAGATAGCTGCATGACAGCATGATGGCACACATCACGAGCAGGGGGTCAGTCTCGGCAGGAAAGTTTGACCATCGTAGTCCAACGATAGCTACCGTGTGCTCCACAGCATGGCGGTGCAGGAGCAGTGAATTGCGCGTGAATTAGTTTATAGTGACAGTAGACTTTCACTGCAGCTACCGCACTCTCTCTTCCCTTACCAGCCTGTACTCGGTGTCAAGACAGAGTAAAGAGGACTGGAGGCGCAGTCGGAGACTACCCCGAACTTGCCACCACACCTGCATGAGTGGGAGTGCCATAAATGGAAAGAGTGGCTGGTGCGGCGTAAGCCTGCACCTAGGTGTGCCACCACTTCCCCCCATGTTCAGAATTTTTATGGGAGCTCATTCCGAATAATGCCTGCCACACCCTGATGTGGCTCTCGTGTTGGTCCAGCGCTTCTACCACGTGGATCGTTTATAGGTCATGCCCTCGCGCCCATCCTCTTCAACCTAATGTTCTCCATAATAACGACGGACATCTGACGAGGAACAGCCCGGTAGCAACATTAAATACCGAACTGCTGGACATCTACTCGACATCCGACACATGCAGGCACGGATTGCTTATATGTCCTCATCCGACAAGTAATGGGCATAGGAACCGCCCAGAATACCAGCGAGTTTGCGTTATATTCCAGGGAACTTAGGTATACGGAAATATTCAACCTTTCAGGAATTTAGCGTAGGACCACCTGCATTGCGTTCGATGGCGCTCCTATTCCTGCGTCTTTAGTTTTTTAGGGGGGGGGGGGGGGGGGGGGGGCATGCAAACGATTCCGACAATCAGAACGTCGATGACCAGAACCCGTGGCCTTTTATTATTAGTGGATGCGCGCACACTGAACACCACAAGCGTAGCGAGGGGTAAAAAAATTCGATTTCAGATGCTCATACTTCGGACTAACAGATAGCCGGGGAAGGGGGAGGCCATGACACATCCTGCGTCAGCAGAGGAATGCAACAAGACAAGGGACCTCCCATAAAAGGGATGATCTTGCGCAAATTGCAGGAAGGGTTACTATCCCCGTGTTCCAACCTTAACTCTAACCCTACAGGTAACCCTAGTCCTAACCCCCTACTCTAGCCTTTATCCCTTCCCTAAAGTTTATCATTACCTTAACAAAGGGATGACATTTCCAAAATTTTAAAATGAGCAAACAATGAAGGAACTGCATTTCGTTTAAAAAGGTGCGAGCGATGTAAACAGGTGGTGTGCTTAATTAGCCTGAGAAGAAAACGATTAACATTCCTCATTGTTTAGTTGCATATGCAGTTTCTTACGTAGGATTAGAAAAAATTATACATTTTATGAACTTAGAGGGAAAATAGTAGCCCGATTTCAAAGGCCTGCTTGTTTCACTGGACATCAACATGTGATGTGCCCAGTGGTCTTGAACGGAAAAAAGGGCCAATATATGTAGACGACCTGAGTTGCGTTATGCCTGGATAATGTCAGCAGATAAGTCAGAAATGACCATTGCGGCCTCTAGGCCGTGGTTGCAACGCCTTGTTAATTACATGAGTGCAAACCCGGACTGCAACACAGGTGTGATATACCCTGCACGCAGATAGGTCTATGAGCACCAATAGCATGACAGATGACCAGTATGGCAGTTCGAATGTAGTAATTGGACACTGTCCGCCGTGTGCTCCACAGCATGACGGTGCAGGGACGATGAACTACGCTGGATTATAGCAAGAGCAGGCTAGCGAGACATCTACCTCACTCAATGTTCCACTCTCGCACCTGGGTCCGGTGTCAAGACAGAGTCAAGAAGACCGGATATGGAGGAGGGTGCAGGCCAACACACTGTGGTCCACCACAAACAAGGAAACAATAACAAAATGGGGCAAGTCGAGTCCAAGCTGAGTGGGAATGCCATAAAGACCGCATTAAGAAGGAGCCATTGTAGTCTGGCTCGCAGTACGGGGGTGAGTTATCCCGTCAGCTGGCAGCCTTCCAAGTCACGGCTTTAGCAGCCCGTGTCTCTACAACGGATCACGCAGTAGATGCGCTCGACCGAGGCTAGGGCCAGATCCTTGCTCAGAAGTCGTGCTTGGAGATATGCACATGTAAAAAATTCTCACTTTTGGGGGTGAGATATCACGCCTAGGTGCAGACTCACGCTAATCCAGTCACCGGCACAATCTACCGCCTCCGGGCTTCCTTACTATGTCACGACACAAGGCTCAGGTGGGTGATGGAGGGACGAGTGTGGTAGATGCTACGCAAGTCTACTATCACTATAAGCTAACTGATAGCTAACTGATGGCGGGCTTTTGAAATTGAGCCGCCATCTTTTCCGCTCTCAATTCGCATGTGAAATTTCTTATATCTATGTCGGTTAGCCTATTTGACCCATTTTATACCGATTCTTAACCTTATTTGTTTTTTTGAACAACAAAAATGAGGTCATCAGCGCACGACGCTGGCACAGTTTTCAAAGAAGTCCAATTTGGTCGATATTTTGCGACGCATTCAAGAATGATTCTTTATGAGGTTGATATGTGCAATCTTTGACCATTTGTTTGTGATCTTCCAGTTTTGTGTGGCTTGTGTTCCCAACCTTATTCACGGTGAATGGAGGACATTTTTTGCTGAAAGTTTTGGAATTTTAATTTCAAAATAAAGCGTAACTCTCTCTCTCTCTCTCTCTCTCTCTGATGCGCAAGCCATCATTCCAGCGTCCACCATTCAGAGGGCCACATGGTGGACAACGTAACGACTGTTGAAGTATCAGGTGTGTTAAATTTTCTTTAACTTGTGAACCCGCTTAATCTACTTCAAGGGCAAGTAACTGAAGCCTAGCTAGCTGATGACGACAATAAAGTTAGAAATGGTCATATAGACCTCACTCGCTGGTTGACAGGCGCCTTTCGAGATACACGACGATTACGTAACCAATGCACTAAAACCAGAGGAAGAGAGTTAAGTTAATTGATGAGTTGACCGGTCCCACAATATTTTTAATAAAAGGGGGTTCGGTCTGTGCGTCAGAGATAAAAGAATATCAAATATTTGCGCAGCCAGAGGACAGCCCTCAAGGCGTAAACTTTTCTCATCCTGTGACTTCGGGTTTTCATAGGCTCCATCAAAAAATAATCGCTTAGGGTTCTAAGATTATGGCCTGTCAGATTGAGCATTGTCCTGCGCCTGAAACAATCAATTTGACAGATAAATAATTGTTTAAAGGACGAAAACGTCCAATAATTTTCGGTGCCCACGCAGATCGAAATCCCGTTGCCAGGAAAAACTTAGAAATCCGTGGATCACAACCAGTGGAAACGATTTAAAGCGTAACGGTAAACCCAATTTACTCTAGATAAAGCCAAAATAATGGTATATCTTTTAGAGCATAATCTACCATAGCTTAGAAAGAGAGTTGAACTTGGTTGCTTTTTCCAACAATTTATCGGTCTTTTTTAGCATGAGAAGCTGGTCCTTTGGCTAACTGAAGTAGACTGTTCTCATTTTTTTCATGCGAGCCAATTAATGGAGAGACTACTGACTATTTCCGGATGTCGTCGGTGCAGGTTTAAGGCCTACGTTAACTGCTAGTATAATTATTTGTGAGGCCTGGAATTTTGCCTGTATTGGGCCTTGACGGTTGAATTTTTTCGCCAACTGACTATTTAAAATTTAAGCGTGCTTTCAGGGAGTTCCTTTTCGTGTCGTTTTAGAAAATGGGTCAGCAGCTCAGTTATTAATGTCCTTTTGAAGTACCGCATGCCATTGAAAAGATTATTTGGCTTTTGAAACTGCCTGGCGTGCATGGTACTAGATTATGAAGTCACAGTAGTGAGTATTGGTGGCCTGTGCGAAGGTACCTAAGGTACCGAACTATCAATCGTAAACAGATCACTGCGTAAACAAGAAAAAGCCATAAATGATCTTGTTTCATGAATCAGGTACTAGCTGACAGAATAGCTGTAATGGAAAAAAATAAACAGATGGACTAAAACCAGCCACAACCAACTGGGGGAGGAACGAGGCCCTGCAAAGTCTACAAGTAAAAGAGCGATACGACAGCCAAAGACTGTCAGGGCATGGATGTTGCGCAAATGACGCCAGGAGTATTCCGAAAAACAGACACGAGAAAGCAAAGACCCAAACATTGAGACAGCCCTTAGTTGATGGTTTCTTTTTGTGAATCCGGATAACTGAGCCAGCCGTAAGCTTCTGTCAACTAGATGACTGCGGTGTGTTCTTTGTAATTCATAATATCTGATCTGTCATTATGGGCCTATTCCGAGATGAAGCACGGCAGAATATCACAGCTAGGTTTCTCTGACGTGCCCTCCATGCTCTGCCTCTGGTATGTCATCTTAACGCGGCCCATGAAGTCCTGGAGCTTTTTTGGGGTCAAAATTGCATGGCGAAAAATGACATATTCCACCGTAAATGAAACCATCAAGCATGTTTTTGGTGGTTTGGTCAAGCGGGTTTGTAGGAAATGGAAGTCAAGTGTAGGCAGGAGAAGATTGCTTAGTATCTTAGACTTTTGGGGGTTTATTTGACGCGAGAACTCTTTAAGTCAGTAATCAAAGTATTAGGATACAAAAGGGTGGAATCGGGGTTCAGGGGACGTGATAAGGACAGTTTGACTAACCTGAGTGACTGACTGGTAGACTGAACGGCAGGGTGAATGGTTCCTTCTTAACATGGTCTCTATGGCGCTTTCAATTATGTGAGTTCCGAGATGGCCAACCCCCGCTGTAGGCAAACCAAAATTTGACATGAAGTCCATCAATCAGTGGGGGATAACCACATAATATTCCCAAGCCGTCAAGAGGCAGTCAGTAGTGTAACTTCTGAAATTATTCACAATAATGGCAACACAAGTACTAACTAAAAGCCCAGACAAGTGTTTCACCGATATTCTACCGCTGCATGGCACAGTTGCGAGGGGTTCGGCTCATCAGTGAGTCCACGAGAAAGTTACCGATCCTGCGCTCACACTGCTGCCTGGCACACGGTGGACCTCAGAGTCTGCGATGTTCGAATTATTGTGATAAGCACGAGGAGGCATTTAGGCTACGCGAATAGGGTGGTTCTTCATAAAAAAATTAGCCTCAAGATAATACAGACCCCTTTTGCTGGCACAGGAACGCAGGATGCATGCAACAGCGCATGAATATTAGTTTAAATATAATTATAATTGCTACTACTTTTATGCAAAGTAGACATATATAACATATTTTGTGAGATATCTTGACCAGAAGTTACGCTCCGATGTTAATGCCCGAGGTAGGCTATAGTGCTAACTTCAGGGCACTTGGCAGCAGGGACATTGGGTAACACGATCCGAAAAGTACACTTTAAACTGAAAGCTTGCGGATCCAAAACAAAACGGTATTAATAACATGCAAAGACTTCACATCGCGTTTCATATGTCCTTTGGCGTATTTGAACGTATGTAACTGAATCCTTATGTAGAAAAAGTTGAGTACCCTGAGTTCTTCACGTTTGGATATTCGAATAAATTCCACATGCCCAACAACAAGCTCATGGGTTTTAGATTGTTAGGAAATCCTGCTTAGACAGTCAGCCCACTGTGTCTGAATTGATGGACTTCGTATTTGCAGTAGTTTGGACGGGCAACGCGAAAAACTGAAGACTGCCGATCGAGACCTCGGAGCTTAGATGATGAGAAAGTTAGATGTACTCAAGCTGTGCCCTTGCTGTCCTGGTTTCGCATACAAACCTTTTGCAGTAGGGTATTCTGTTTAATTTTCGCAGTCACAATAAACAACAATTGTGGTTTATTAAATTCGTCCACCTAAGCGATGACAATTACTACTTTAGGTAGGACACAATCGTGAATTTCAATACATCGGGATGAGGCTACGACAGCTGCTACGGGTTATTCACACAGACAGATGCAAAGCTGCTCTACCGGAAATCACCCAGGATGAACCTTTGATCAGTCATCCCAGCAACGTTTCCTTCTTCTGCATCATGCTCCTTCATCCCATCTGCGATACACACAGTGGATGCCAGGCAAGCTTTCCAGAACTTTTTATCACTCCTTATTTTTGGACTGACGCCTACGCCATCCTCCAGCACTGGAGGATGAGAGCTCTCTGAAGCGCCTGAATGGCCATTAGTCCTTACTTTTCGGGTCACGTTTTCAGTCTAACCCTTCATTTAGTCAATCCACTGAATGTTTGAGCTGATGTAAAATACTGCCACGGAATAGGTCACCTGCATTTGAATATTAGATGCGTCTGTGTCTGACGATGAGTTCAAGTGGGAATCCGAAACATGCGGTCAATAAACTTATTGTTTTAGCAATCACATGTTCCCCTTCACGACTGTCTGGTATTTCCTACTGTATCATGGCATAGACTTTGGACTCGAAACCGCACGACGGACAAGAAGTTAGGCAAGACACCCTCATAAGTGAACGACAGGATTATCGGTTTGGTACTCACTGACATCCTCGCATCTGTTTTCTCTAACCAGATCAATCTAACCCTTAGACCAGTGGTCAGCAAACTTTTCGGACTACTAGGCCATTTCAGTAGGTCAGGAAGGCACAGTAGGCCAGAAGAACAAGGTGTCCAAGGAAACGTGTATTATTCAAAAATACAGTACGATCAATGGGAAACACGATGTTGCATGCTCTTACGGACAGATACAATATCCGGTTCTAATGATGAGGAGTTCAGCAACAGAATGTCATTAAGGCGATTGCCAGTGAGCTGAGAGCGCAGCTTATTCTTACAAAAATTTATTCTGGAGAACAGCTGCTCGCACGAATAAGTGCTGCCAAACATTGCGACCACACGCTTGGCACGGGCTAACAACATTGGAAAATGAGCATGTGGCAGCTGACGGTAGAAGTCAATGAGAGTAGTGCAAGAAGTAAACTTGGACAAGCTGCGCGTTGCTTCTGCTCTTTAGGCATAGTAATTGGGGTTACTGTGCGGGAACTCGATGTCTGTAATAGGACCATGAAATAAAATTGCTTCGCACGTCACGGCACACACACACGTGCGCACAACACACGCCTTGACCCCGGTAAGAGGTGAATGAAACCCAGACCAGAGAGTGAACTTGTTTACAATACAACACTTATCATCCCTCCCCGGTCAGGCGCTTCTGTTTCATACAAGGGCCTTACATCAGTTCTAACAATAAACACGAGCCACAGCTTGAGCTGCAACCAGCAGTAATGAAGAGGAACAAAACCGCGAAAATTCAATTAGGCCGGATCCAACAATGATTAACTAGGGGGCGTTAGACCGGACTGGAATACTAGCTAGGCCGTATCTGGCCTAAAGGCCGGAGTTTGCCGACCTCAGCCTTAGACCATGATGACAATCACAAACACTACTTAAGGGGGCTATATGTTAATGAACATTCTATTTCAAGTCTTGCTTAGTGAGGGTTCATTCAAAATGTATTGCATTGAAACTGAAAGACCGGTTAAAGACGCAACTTCAGCCCCCGATGGTGCGATTATGCGCAAAATGGGAACATGAAAAGTCATTTTCTGTTTTCGAGCGCTCCGCGATTTCTGAAGATTGACCAAACATTTCATCCACCGGGAAGGGTTCCACCGATTTTCTGCCATTGCGAGGAATTCGGCTAATCAGTGGGTCCCCCAGCATTTCCTGTTGGCTTTCTGGGTAGGTACTCCAGCTTCGAAATGATTGCTTTTTAATCTCGTCGGAGAAACGGCAAAATTAATGTCCTAGGTTGGTGCATAGTAAATGTGTCGTCAGTGTCGAAAATGTAGTCCACGTCTTTCGTGCACACGGTCCCTCAACTAACCCTGTATGTCTCAAGATGGAACGGGCCCATAACGGTCTTCACTGTTGCACTAGACATAAACGAGAGGCACGTGCGTGTGGAATGTACGCTGCACAGCGGTTTCAGGGGACTTTACTCGGACTCGCCACTGGCACATTTGGGGGAGAGGGGTGGGTGAGATTCAGCCAACGCGAACCAACACTCACTTTCCTCACTAGCACGAATCTTTAGCGTTAAAAGCGCGACTCAAGAGGTCGCCACCTGACAAGATACTTCGGTCCCCATCCGGACTGGGGCTCCGCAGTACCGTCATCAAGACTTGCCGTATTTCATAAGGCAGTCGGCGTGCCAGACCTCAGCCCTCCATGCCTTGGAAGCACTGTCGCTGCTGGTCCGCGACTACTCAGTCGTCGGATCCGAGAGTGCTTATTTAGCAGCTAACCTTAACTGAAGGTCGTTACACAATCCGCCACCTGTGGATGCGTCGAGTAGCCAGGTAACTCGTCCTCCCGGCAACGGCCGTGCTCTTCGCTGCCGAAGGTACTGTAAATGACTGCCCGGTGTGCAGCTATTGCGTGTTCTCTGCGGCAACATAAATCTACTGTCAGTATAAAGTAATTCATGTGCGAGTTACCATCCCTGCATTCACAGTGCTGTGGGACACACGGTGCACTCGCTGCTTGCGATGGCCGATCCACATTCGACACCCCTATTCAGATTTAATTCCTTTACAGACAAAGATACAAAACGTTATACATACCAGTAACACAACTAACGTTCATCTGCAGGCGTGGTTACTGCGTCCTGTCAATGGAGTGTGGTGGGAGAGTTAGATGCGAAGCAAGTTTGCTTCCCTATAACTCAATGCACTCGCAAACTACCATCACATAATTGATGCGACAGGGATTCCCACTGATCATTACGGACACGATTTATATACACGCCTTATGAGATCAATTCGCCCATCGCTCACAAACAGAGTGCTGTCAACAGTCTACTCAGTCGAGCACAAACTTATTGCTCCAACGAAGGATATCGAATTGAACTGAATTACTTGTGTGAATTATTTTCGCAGAACAGGTACCCTAAGGATTTTGTACGTCGATGCTTGAAAGGACAGAAGTCGAAGGAAAAGAAACCAAGTAGTTCTAACCAGGCGCCAAAAATAAATACATGGCCAACCCTTCCTTGCATTAAGAATGTGTCTGAACTCGTCAAAAGACACCTAAGGAAGCACCACATTCATATGCCGCACAAACCGACAACCACTTTGCGTACCCAGCTTGTCCACCCTAAGGACAGGGTCAACTATTTGGACAAGAAAGAAGTCATCTACAAGATCCCGTGTGAAGCATGTGATGCCGTGTATTGTGGTCAGACAGGAAAATCCGCCTCTACACGCACCTATGAACATCAGTTGGCAGTAAAGAGGTGGGATCATCCGTCCCAAGTAGCTATGCCTACTCTAGACACCGAGCACACCTTCGCTTGGGATAAAACTCAGATTGTCTCCACCTGTCCCTTCCAGGAAGGTCGAGAGTTCCTCGAGGCGATGCCCTCAGATGAGTCATGCATCAACATATATATCGAGTTGGATGCGGCGTACTGAAACCTCAAGGAGAAGTGGAAGAAACGACAACCAACCAGAACAGACTGATACACACGGCGGCCGCTCAATGGCACAAATGTTCACACCATTATCGATTTTTTCACGCAATTACGATGTTAACTGTTTTGTCACATTTGCTACCCGCCTGCGTCTGACGACGAACCGGAGAACCAGTGTTGAAAATTTACACAATATAGCTCTTTTTGCCCATAGAAACGAGGTACGAGAAACAGACATGCAGGCCCGGGACAACAAACGCGGGCAATGCAGACGAGGTCAATGACACTTGCCATCCCGACACAGCCCCCAGGCGAGGCAAGGGAGAAACAAATAAATGATCAGTAGGACAGCAATTAACTCCCCCAACCCCCTGCACGAATAGCTGTAGAGCCAGCATGTTCAGAACCCATAAATACTGTGAGGCGCTGTACTGAACCTACCTCCGACGATAGAATCTTGTTTGATTTTGAAACGTCAGGATATTAAACCTATTGTTCCCGTGATCACCTCTTCTTCTGATTTATGCCCACGGACGCGCATTTTCACTTCAATTAGCAATATATATATGGAATGGAATCCCAGGTGTGCCACACTTGGAATTGGGTATGACTGGCTGATGACGGCTAATAAGCCAGAAATGGCCATTCCGGTCTCCCTGGTCTTTGTCGGTTCCATTCCATCATATGCTACACGTCGCTATGCGACCGCCTGCGAGGGCTCTAGTCTGAGCTCCAGGGCACAACGGAACATGCATGTTCCTTAAGCAGATCGGTGAGCCCCACAATATATATATATATATATATATATATATATATATATATATATATATATATATATATATATATCAATGAAAACTCCCAGAATGCCGAAAGCCCGTTCGAAGTTTGAAGGTCCTAACCTCCCGGTTAAGGTAAAACACAGAGTGAAAAGGCAGATCTACTAAAAAATATAAGAGATAAATATCAGAATAGTGAAAATCCAACGACGAAAAATGGAATAAGTCGACAGCGAAGACTTAGATGCCACTGTCCACCAACGCTGTTGTTAACGAGGAAGGGCTTTTGCTCGAAGTGAACTGTTTGCGGAATCCTTCTTGGTCCGTGGGTGGGCGATGGTTTTCCTTAAGGGCAAAAGCGGAAAAGAAATATGGAGTGTTCTGGTAACGAAAATATTTTTATGCATGCCGACTATGAAAATACGAGTCCACACAAGTAAGTAAGGTTGGCACTGGGACAGACTTATACCACCGATTTTAATTACGTTAGGCACGCATATGCACCGCAGTGGCATAAGTGCGGACTACTTGACGTCTACCGGTAACAGGCTTTTGGAGATTGCCAACAGCGAAGAAACCAAGTTCTCTAACGTGGAGAATGCAGTCGCAGATTATGCAACAGAAGTGGCTGGGTCCCGATTTGGACAAAAGTCCAAAGATATAACGGTATTGCATGTCCGTTTTATCCGTGGCTCGGCAAAAACCCCACCTCTTCATAACATCCTCTCAAACACCAAACTGAAGACGTACAACATGATCGTACGGACCACGCCTCTCCCCCCGGGTTCAAAAGTGTTGGCGAAAAAAATTAAACAACCACTTCCATCATCTTCGGAGGCTCCTGAAACTGCAGGTGCTAAGGCAAACCTAACGTTAGGGGAAATGTCAGGTAGTGGGGATGGAACATACAGTAAATGACCGATCTCATGAAATGTTAATAGAAATTCTGCATGGCGTTTTTGTATGCGAAGGATTAAGGAAGTTGGATTTTGATATTTATTATCTTACAAATAATTCTAAGATATTTCAAATACACCAGAGTTTCCGCCTTTGGATGCATGTACTTTCAACGGCCTGCAAAAACGCACTCAATAAACAATGAATACTTCGGTAGGATGCATTTGTTCGATCGATTTTAGGTACCACCACTAATCCAAACATATTTAGCAGAAAATGTGAGCAAAAATATTATATATAATACTACTCACTTGGTAGCAAATCAAGTCTTCATTAAATTTGTACAAATTTGTATAATAAGGTTTAAATTTTTTTTCTGATTCTGGAATATTTTTCAACCCGATCTGACCTTGAATCGACGGTTTTCAGTCTATAAGTTGTATACTTTTCACGGTAGGAAAAGTCCACGTTTTTTATGCCATAAAGACGAAACCATGTAGTGCTCATAAAATTTTGCAATCCAATGTTAAGATCAGTATACTGAATTCTATGCCGTCAATCAAGGTCCCTCTGGATGTTCCTTTACGACCACACTCTCCAGGGCTGGAGCATTTTAATTAAACACCACCGTGCCAAGCTCGAACCTAAGCAGGCTGAACGCTAAAGCAATCCAACCACTACACCTTACAGTAATCCAACATGCCCTACATTTTCAGTGTGCATTTATGAGAAGGAGAGGATTAATTGGACAGTTTCGAATGCTCGTAACCTATCCTGTACACGTCCTCAGACCACGAATAGTAAGCGGCCAAGATAATTATCTCCGAGTACGACAAGCGAATTACCGAATATATATGATTTAAAGCAGGAACAATTCTAACCTTCTCATCCTCCTGCTCTTCACTGAGGGGCATACGAGCGCTTGCCATGGGCGACATCTCTTCTACCAGTTGTTCCAACTGACGAAGAATGGAACACGAACTGATCCTATTTCCCAGGGCGGCACAATACTGTCGAAGAGCATTGCTGACGCTCACCGGAAGGGATAAAGGCCAAGAGAGCAGAAGCGAGACCAAGTGGGGCAACAGGGCTGGAGGTGGAGGGGTCGACGACCAATGACGCAGAAGGTGAGAGATGAGTGCGGGCCCAAAACTGCCCACCCCATCGCAAGAGCGCCAAAATGCATGCCAATCAGTCTTCGCAAGCGCTGGCTCTTCAGCACGCCAGGGCACGGTGGTGCACCGATCGGTCAAGATGAACTCCTGCAGGCGTAACAACAGCGGCGTAAGGCTGCTTGGCCAACGCGGCTGACGACAAATCAAGCCCTCGAGTATTGAACGGGCCGCAGTAGCACTGTCGGTAAGGTGACCATCCACCAATAGGTTGACAGCCAGGTTGCGGACGAGACCGAGGCTATGGTCACCGCTGTTTGCCAACTGAAGAAGGGTGTGCAAGAAGTCATCAGCACCATCACCCGAAGCTATGAAAGCCATCATATGCGAGGCCAGACTACTACGCAGGGATGCGGGAAGGAAAACACGAGCAGATTCAGCGTGAAAGCGAACAGCCAGAGCGAGGAGGTCGAGATGGTGCTGAGGGAAATCCGTTGTCTGACTGACAGCAGAACAGCGGAGGACAAGGCGTGCGGCCCGCCAGCGTCGATTCAGTTCACTAGCTTGCATGCTGGCGATGAGGTTGGGTGACGGAGTTGACCAGGTACGAAGCAGGTCGAGGACTGGGCAAAATCAAGAGACGGGGATATGCGTTCGGACGAGGGATGCCACGGACTGGCGAAAAGAAACTCGGCCAGATTGAAGTCGTCTTCGTCGGAATTCTGACGCACGTCATCGCAAACCTTGGCGGAGCGTAACGCTCCGGGGGGCTGCCGGGTGACAAAATGTTAGTAAGCGTCATAGCAGTAAAAATAAAGCCGGGATTTTTTTCAACAGTATAAAAGAGACAGACGGTAGTCGGCAAATGTCAATAATAAAAAGAGATTCAATCGCGTTCATTTGGTTGAGCGGGTGTTCAAAAGTTTTTAATCGGAGAAAATAACTTGCCGCAAAAAGCGCATAATTTAGTAAGCTAAGCAGGAAATGCCAAACTTTACCCTATCAGATGCTACGACTCCTCCCAAGGCAGCCAAGCATAGGAATAATGGAGACGAAAAACCACAATGATAAGTGAAAATGCTGAACTACAAAGATGTTCACTGGGGTGAACGGCGACGAGGGCAGGCGACCACTGACACAGAACGAGTTAGACAGGTGGGAAGGATACCAAACATACGGCTGGATAAAGGGGCCCGAGAACGGTACTCTTTGATAACGACACTCAATATTAACTGACAGGAAGAATAGTGTTCAAGCCCCGGGAGCAAAAGTATATTTATCTGATGAATCAAGATTGAATTTGATCGGGGATAAACGCTGCCGAGCGGAGTACCAGTTGCAGGAAAGTTTGCCACTCAGACGTACGCTTCCGGAGTCACGCAAGAGAGGATGAACCAGACGCAGATTGCCAAAAACCGGTTACCAGACACCGACTTAAACAGAAACGTCACAAGAAAATTAATTGAAATCGGGGTTAGAACCCAGGTGGCATCTCATCGGGCAGATCGCTCCGACTCCTGTGCACCCGATATAACACAGCCACCTCGAACGTGAACCGAAAATTGACTGAATTTGACGGACTCAGTAAAAAAAACATACGGCATGGGTACCGAAGTTTGATTCCCTCGAGTACGAGGCCATGGCGTCAGATAAACTTGTTTTCCTGGAGATCGGG
This sequence comes from Schistocephalus solidus, assembly GCA_017591395.1. Classification (NCBI taxonomy): domain Eukaryota; kingdom Metazoa; phylum Platyhelminthes; class Cestoda; order Diphyllobothriidea; family Diphyllobothriidae; genus Schistocephalus; species Schistocephalus solidus. The sequence continues at coordinate 25,111 of WEDG01006400.1, forward strand.
TCTCCACCTAAGTTAATTTCTGGGATATGAAACCTCACTTTAACTCACGAGATCAACTGAGGTAATTCACCTCTAATATGCAATGTTTGCACAGCACAATTTGTGGAGTCCATAAATGCGAAATCAGACAAACCAGCCTTTGCTACCTACTAAGACAGGAACTAATTCAACGCGTCTTGAAAACGCAAAACGCTGCAAGTTGCGTTGAAAAATCTCAAGTTAGGTTTGATGAGAATGAAGAGACGGGAAACGACTGTTATGACCTGGCCTGGTACATAGATGTCGCACGAAGAGACATCGATGGTTGTCCCAACCCCAACGCGGTAGAACGAGAGAACACGATCAGCTAAGCGGAATGTGTGTTCAACAAAACTGACTTGAAAAGCTGCGCGTCTGTATAGCGTCCCGTTTATATTGGTTATATTCTGTTCAATCCACTTTAAGAGGAAGACGGAGAAAAGCCGAGCGACTTTTGCGGGCATGGAACAATCCGAGCTGAGGGGGACACGGCGGCTACAGCAAGCGCGGGACGCTGTCGGGCGCATGTTCATGGCATGCAGCGTGGGAGACGCGCACACGTGCTTTTCCGCTGGAATGTAGACAGTCCCAACAACGACAAAAAAAAAGTGTGCACTGATTTACGAGGGAAGAAGGGATAAAAAAGTCGGTCTTTGATCATGTTCGCAGTAGAGACAAAAATATTCCATACAAAAGGACTTCACAATTTGAAGAATGCGCAGCTGAATTGAAGCCACAGGCATTTTTAAGACGTGGTTTGAGCTTAATGCAAAACTGCAGATTTAAGTTGTCAGAACCGAACTGCCTAGGATCGACACCTGTTGTGAGGCAAACGACCGACGTGAATACCATCCATCAAGAGGAATACTGCATGCCGACACATTACAGACTACTGTGCTGTGTAATGAGCTTTGATTTACTGTTAGTAAACCTTTATGATCTGGGGGTCTCACCTTCAAAATTATAACCTACCCGCGCCACCACAAGTTCTCAGTGCCTCTGAAAACAAAACAGCAGTCCCTGACAGGGCTTTGTTAATTATCGTGAGGGAGTCACTCACCGAGATAGTTGCGCTGCAGAAAATGCTTGACTCACTGCGCTCTCGTAAGCACACGCAGGACGATTAGTAATAACGCGCAGCATTTGACTGTTTAACGCTGAATGACCAAAGTTTCCAAATTAAAATCCCAGGAATGGCCATGTCCAGCTCTCTTGTCGGCACGCCTTCTTGGTTTTATTTTTATCGCGCCCATTGCCCAAGAAGCATGGATTTTTACGTCTACCATGAAGCGAGTAGATAACTGCAACGACGAATGCGACCTGTCTGCGAATCGCTCAGTCAAGAGATTACTCAACATGAAAACGCTCGTTTAGTGCTAAGAATAGCTGAAAATAAGGAAATCAGTATTCACTTATGAAATGAGTTCCATCTATCCGGCGCTTATAAAAAGACTACACTTGACGCATTTAAAAAGTGGAACCGGCATGCGAACACGGAGATAGGAACGAAGAATTACCGAAGAAATAGTCATATTTAGAGAAATATCCGCGGCGGTATTATCCAGTAAAGCTGAAGATTCCGGATCAAAAGTGATAGCCGTGGCGTCGAGATCAACATTCTCCTCTCTGACCCACTCGGAGCAGATGGACTTGGGTAGCTGCAAACGTTGCCACACTAGTTGACGCGACCAAATCTCAAAGTCAACACCCTGTAGTCGCAGAATCTCTCTCAGAGCGTCATAGAGGAGGGGCACTATGTGACGCCGGTTGGAATGCTGCGTTGGGTAGGCCGCTTCGCGATCTTCCGCGATACGAGTCGCCTTTTGAGATAAGAGCCGACTTGCCTGTTCGAGCAGAAACTCGACCAGGGCAGTGGACCTTGAGGACACATAGGGTACCAGTAAGGAGTTTGCGGTGGAAAAAAAAGATAAAATCACAAACGTTGTAAACTCGAGGTTAAGCAGTCCGGAGGTCGAAAAACCCAAATTAGAGACCTACGTCGGTGTGTATAAGAGCACGCTTGGCCAGAAGGTGGTGACCTGAAAGCGGTGCAGACAGGCCTCAATTTGCAGCTTCTGTTCACAGGCATCGGCCTCACTGAGAGCAAGATTGATCCAGTAGAGATCCGAGGACTCCGCGCCGCCCTTAAAGGAACTAACGGGCTCCTTGTATGGGCTGTGTATGTAATTCCAGTGCCTGACAAGGCGCCGGATCAGGTTTAAGAAGGCCAACTTTGGCGGCCCGTCTTGCAGACGAATAAATAAGTCTGTCGGGAATGACAAGAAAAAAAAATTTCTTGATCAGTCAATAATGACAGCAAGTCCAAAAATGCGAGCATTTGGAACCATGTGGCAACAGACGTTCCAAATACATACACGTCAGTAAATAGGCCAAAGCACCACAATGACTGCAACAGAACCCCCTTGAAGGAGACAGTTTCTACAGTAAGCGGGGTAATTACTACTTGAACATGTTACAAATGATCCGGAAAGCCTAGACGGTGTCGCAGATATGGAGAGCTCGACCCACTCATTTACCTTAATGAAAAAAACAGAGCGTGGTCCTCCGACGATGTCCCCCGCATGCTCCACAGAAGGGTGGTGCAGAGAGGGTGACGTGCGCGTGAATTAGTTTTAAGTGATAGCAGATTTGTGCTGCATCTACTGCACTCTCTCCTCCTCACCCCACCTGAGCCCGGTATCATGACAGAGTGAAGAAGACCGGAGGCGGGAGAGGGCACAGGTGTCTGGCGCGGCCGGAGCCCCCATAAGCGTGCCACCACACCTGGATTGGATCCCACGGAGTGGGAGTGCCATAGAGGCCACAATAGAGTCCTGTTTAATCCCTTCTTGAGCTGCAATACTGACTGTTGATTGGTTAACCAGCTTGTTTACTGCCACCGCTATTTCCGATGAGAGACTCCTGTGCGAGCATGAAAGCGCAGACTAGTAAGAACGCAGCGTTCAAACCGTTCCCTACTATCTACACACCAAAATGCCTGGCCATATGCCCGTTAGTTGAACTGCACACCCATAAAAAATGCCACTCGTGGGGTGTGGTGGCACGCTTAAGCGCCGACTCCAGACGTATCTGGCCCGCGTAGACGGGCCATTTAGCTTTATCAGCCAATGCACCCAAGCAAGCCTCTGTTCTTCTTGACCCTGTCTTACAGGTAGTTGAGGGAGGAGAGAGTGCCGTCGCTGTACATTAATTTCAGCACAGATCAAGGGTTCGACACTCGACACGCCGTGGGGCACAGTGGATATCGTCGGTAACGACGGTCTAAGTGTCAATTAATCAGTCACTCAGAGAGCATCCAAAACACGATTTTTAAGACACGGAAAGGGAGTTCACCAACATCTTGTGTGCCACACACACACACTACAGTTTGGCCGTCGTTTTTGACGATGCCCCCCACACGCTCCACAGAGAGAGGGTGATTTGCGCGTGGATTAGTTTTAAGTGATAGTAGACTTGCGCTGCAGCTACCTCAATCTCTCACCCTCATCCCACCTGAGCCCGGTGTCGTGACAGAGTCAAGAAGACCGGAGGCGGGAGAGGGCGCAGGGGAGCCGCCCCAAGCGTGGCGCCACACCTGGCTCAGATCCCACAGAGTGGGCGTGCAATAAAGACCACATTAAGAAGGAGCCATTGCAGCCTGACTCTCAGTTCGCCAGTCAGCCACTCCACATTAAACCCACATTGGGCTGACCACGCGGTCCGAGTTATCCCGTCAGTTGGCAACCTTCCAAGCCACGGCTTTTAGCGCACCGTGATAGGTTCAAGCACGCCAGATTGTTAATAGTGAGGAAAATGCGCCGAGCTGTCAACCTCACTCTCTCTCCTACCCTCACAATCAGACCACCCCAGGAGATACATACACACACGTCAGTTCGACCGTGGTAGTCAAACGATGTCCATCGTATGCTCTACAGGAAGTTGGTGCAGGGACGGTGACTTATGTGCAAATTAGTTTAAAGTGACAGTAGACTTGCACTCAATCTACCGCACTCTCTCTTACCTGCCTGTGCCCGGTCCCAAGACATAGTCAAGAAGGCCGGAGGCGGGGTTGGGTGAGAGAGCGGGGTGCGGCATGTGTCTGCACCTACGCGTGCCCATGATGGGCACGCGCACTCCCCCTCCTTGGTTCGGCATTTGTTATGAGACCACATCTCAGAATAATAACGCCTGCCACACCCTGATTTGGCCCCCGTGTTGGTCCAGCACATCTTCTACACCGCCCGTTTAGGGGGCACACACAAACATGACAGTTCGACCGTCGTAGTCCGACGATATCCACCGTATGCTTCCCACCATGGTGGTACAGGGACACACACATACCTGGTCCCTTAACCAAAACTTTTTGCATGAAGTAAGTTTTAGCGCTCTTAGGTCTAACGCCACCCACTTTGGAGGCTATTAACCAAAGATACTGGCAAAAAGGGCAGTGTGTGGTAACACGTGAGGTCTAACCTGCTAAAAACTTGAGGGTACGAACAGGATCAGTTACACTGACGAGAAAACTGAAGGCTTCCGTAAGTGCTGGGCCCAAAAGAGCATCCGCCGCCAGCGCCTCCTCCCAGCATTCATTTGATCGGTCTGCCGAGGTAGTGTAGGGGAAGAACTTGAAAGCATCCGCGGCGGCAGCAACTGGCCCGTCGATCACTCTGACAAGACCCATACGCACGAGCGGTGTGAAGCAGTTGGAGGCAGTCCGGAGACACATTCTATCTGTTAGATTCCACTACGGATCGGACGAGAAAGACCGAAAAGAACGTTGTGCGGATAAGTTCATGTGGGGAAGGGGGAGGAAGTACACTGGGAAAATGGCAGCGGCGCAAACAACAGGAAGAGGAACGAGAAGCGCCTTAACCTAACACAAAGTTCTCGGTGTAAATAAAGTATATTGTAAAAGGGGCTATGCTCAGTAATACGCCACTTCGACCGTGACACGAGTCAGTGGGAAAAAACACGTGAAACGTCCGGTCAAAGCACCGGATAAAGTCTTACAAGAAATCTGTAGTGAATACAATCAGATTTGAAATGTGACCTCGGGGTCTGCCCAGTGACCCAGCTCCGAATAAGCTGATGCGTTCACATGCGGCGGGTGATGGAATGGCTTGTAGGCAGGCCCTTGGGTTTGACGAAAGAGCAGCCGAGGAGTACACGACAGTGCGTACCACCAGGAATGGTGGGGCAGCGATCTCGCCAAGCATTTAGCTATAAAATCGTCATGCTGAATTGTGCCATCCATTCCATAGGATCACAGTTACCACTCGGCACGACCCTGGGACCCTAAAATGGCGTGTCGGGAGGAGGGGGCGCGGACAGAGACATCAAACCTTGAATCCAAACGCTACAATAGACAATTCCTTCATCAAGTCGTCCCAAACAACCACCGAGTGACAATCAGCAGCTCAACCGGGCTTTCACACTACCACCCACAGGCAGTGGTCCGCGCATTCTGGACGCACTGGTGGAGAGCCAATGATGAGGATGCACTCGTCCACGCGGTCGTCGAATAGGGAAATGTAGCCAGTAACAAAAGGGAAACTCAAAATAACAGAGAAGCTAGGATCGACCAATTTTATACTCGAACACTTGAGAATCTAAACCAAACCAGCCGATTTGAGACGCTCAAAAGGATTGCAATTTTCAGTCGCCAAGTCGGAAAGGGCCGACTATGGCGTTGAGCGACGGTGGGCGACAATCCTGTTTTGAGAAACGCCTAGGTGACGTTCAAGAAAAACGGGTTCTATTATGCGTGCATTTTTCTAAAATGACACTTCAGTTACGCCTCACCTCTGCAGAATTAACAAGAGAGTACGCTAGAGCATCCTACTGAAACTGCCAACTGCATTGCTCCTTAAGGGAGAAGTTAGACGGAGCTGCAGTAGGGTCGAGTAGATGAAATAAAAAGCGAGGCTTGAGGGAGCTAACGGAGAATGGTTACCTGCATCTGCGCGCTCAGTTGAAGCCAATCTCGTAGGTTGTGCCTATTAAGTTCGGGGCCTAAAAAGGAAAAGCGAGTGTAACACGAGCCACGCCACTAAACTGCTGGTATCGTCGTCGCATTTTGAGTGGTAGTCGGATAAAGTCCAGGGGCTGTCTTAGTTTGACGCATTTAACATAGTAAAGGTAAAAAATAAGAAAACTTGTTCAGGAAGCTGACAGTACATGGTGGGATCCAGTGTACAGAAAATACTCAGACGGGCAATTCTGGGCAGATGAAGCCTGCAAACTCAGTTTCATATTAATAAAGTTGTCAAACGGGGACAGTCGATGGACGTCACCAGCAGTACCCCAAAAAGGAGGGGAAACACATTACAGGGACAGAGTGGAAAACTAAATGCACGTGCCGATGATGGCGAGATCCGCCGAAGGCGAGAGCAGCTGGTGGAACGGCAGTCGAACGCTGTGTAGAGGATGCCAAGTTGGTGCCGAAGTAGAGGACAAAGGGTGCTGAAAGGTGGGAGCGGGGGACAGACAGAGAATTAGCGCGGGTCGGCTGGAAACAGAGAAATTTTCTGCCGAGGCGCGTTCAAAGACGTGGCAGACACGCGTAGGGAGCGTTAACTGCAACGGAAGTGGGCTATATCCCCATATTCGATAATGCTGAAGGCGGCGGAATAGGCGACAGACTAAGTGGTTATCTTACTCGTTGGCTTTAAAGAGTCACTGCCATAATGCTTTCCAGGCGTATTTAAAATTCGACAGACCGACCAGATAGTACAAGGGTGGATAGCTAAGGTCGCATTCGTAACGCTTCGGAAGAATGCGGTTGCCAAGGGTGGCGTGGCATTTCACAATTTGGATCAAAACTACCAATCAGAAAGTACGCGGCTGCACAGAAACAACAACCCTTGAATACTGCATTCTACGTGTTTCCTCCTGGTGATAGGTTTAAGCCCCAGCTCACAATTTAAGGATGATAAAATTTGTGTTGCGACTAGGTAGGTGTCCTACCCGTGCGTGAAATTCCATTTCCCAGGTCAAACATGTCAAATAAGGACTTAATAATTAACTGGTAACTAATTCTAATTCTAACCAACCACTAAGTTTTCAACCTACCACTTGTGGGATCACCTCGACCGGAGATTGACGGCGATGGGTTTCCAGAAATTGCAGCAGAGTTCTGTGCTAGAAGTGGAAAAAAGCAAGAGGAAACAATTTAAGGAATAGGGATTCGGTGGCATGGGCAGACGAGTAATGCGGCATAATCCTCGCAATTGACCCCAAGGTCGATAGTAACCCTTACTCAGTTGGCGATTCGCTTCTAAACACGAAAGACATTCGGTCAACCATCCTCTCTCCTGATATCATTTACCCGCATGCCTTCACGTTTTCAGTGGCCACTACAGGTGCAACGAAAATTCGGGCAGGGATCAGCCCCCTTAGGGTCTGTGCCCGAAACATCGAAGACGGCGAATTTTGATTGCATTTTCAACAACCGGTACATCAATCGGTAGCGGAGCAACACACTCAGACATAGTACGTGAGCCCGAGTCACATTATGTTCTGGAGGCAAAAGTTTTCAGGTGCATTGGCCTTCCTCAGACCTACAGGGCATCGATACCAAGTTTTTCAAACGCAGAACCGAGTGAAGCTGTCCGTAGTCTCATGCACACATATTTCCGTCCTCGATTGGACTTTACAGTGATATCACAGAAACTGCAAGAGGCAAAAGAACATAATAGTTGTATGCGGTGGTGTATCCAGTGCCAACAATGACCTGTTAGTAACACAGGGTACCTAGGGCAAACAAGATCGACCATCCTGAGTCTTTCGAAAGCCAGGAAGACAAAAGTACGTGCGATTTAAAACCGTTGAGCATCACTTTGATTTTCCCGAAATCGAATTTTACACCGAATCCGTGGAGTTTGGAAAGTGTGCGTTGAAGGATAACTGTGGCTGCTTGAAGGCAATGTCACCTGAAATGTATCGTTCTACCATGGCGTCATCGTTTGAGGCCAAGAACTCGTGCTCTTTGCTGTACGTTGATATTAGCAGACCAAATTGATGAGTACCAGGAAACATACCGTCATCTTCCAGGAGAACTACCGTCACCTGAGCTGAAATTCGACGAACTTAAGGAAACAAAAAACTGGTAGATGGTCACTCACCGATCGGTTACGGGAGTCATTAGTCCCGTTGTGCCTTGGGGCTCATTCTAAAGCCCCGTTAGCAGCCGCAGAGTGGCTAGTGACACAGGCGGAATGATATTACCGATAAAGGCAAGGGAGACTGGCTGATGACGATTAATAAACCAAAAAGGGCATTTCAGTCTCCATTGTCTTTGTTGGCAGTTTAATTCTGCCTATTATCTTTTCTTGAAGGCACCGATTTCATGATAGGACTCTTCGTATGACTGGCGGTAGAATCGCTGACAGGGCGAAAAAACCTGATTTTTCCCTATTCTTGCCACCCTGGAGTATGGGGGGGGGTGAGTGATTCAGGGGTATGTATGCCAAGATCTTCGGAGTGACTTGAGTTCAACTGTTGTTTTGTACTTTTAGTACGTCGTGTTGAGTACCTTTCCAAAGAAAGTAGAACGGTGTCACTCTAGTGCTATGTAACAGGCCAGGTATTCTATTATATGAAGTATTAACATGGTAACAGCCATTGTAATAATAATGAACGGTCCGTCGTAGGTACTGGGAATCATCACCATCCAGGGGAGGTTTTATTGGAGACCGTGAAGCGTACCTGAGGGCCATATTCACCATCCTCGCCACCTACACCCACTACGTTGTATTGGCATAACAGAGTCCTGACGGCGGGATATGAGCATGAGTGCACTGACTAACGAGGTTAAGATATGTCTATGCGTATCACACACACACCGGTCCAGAACTCCACAACTTTAATTAAGCCGCTTAGAAATAGCATTGGAAAGTCTGTCGTGGACTTCAACTGACGGTCTATATTCGTATGCCCCGCCGATGCCTTCGAGACGCCGGATGTGATGAATTAATACTTAGAGAAGATACGAGATTAGATAGGGTCCTTTATAAAAAATAATGGAACTCCAAATTGGTAGCATAGCCGCCGGTCGGAAAGTATGGGGCGCACTGATTTATGAGGTCGTAAATTAGCACTGGCACTAACCGATTTAAGTAATAGTATGTGAGTAATGAAAAATTAGGGCGAGGTTTACCCTAGACTCGATCAGGTCCGAACCCAGTACGGTCAACGCGTTCAAGACAAATCGAATTTGCTCATAGTCGAAGGGCCAAGTGGACTGGAGCCCCTCATTGAGACATTGTTCCAAGTCGCGACGTAAAGTCAAAATAGTTTCAGGATTTGTGGAACCCTGTTGGTGCAGGAATGTAAGCAAGCACCTCAAGATCTCTTGGGCTCTTGACTGTCTGGTCTCCGAGAAGACTCTACAAAGAGTTCGAGAAAGATGATACATAAAAAGTAAAGAATGCTATTGATGATAAGAGTTACGAGTTTAAACATCGGGAAAACCTAGTGACCGTCTGACTAAACGCACGACAATTCGACCGCCGTAGTCCGACGATATCCACCGTATACTCCACACCAGGTGGTGCGGGGACGGTGACTTGCGCGTGAATTAGTTTTAAGTGATAGTAGCCTTGCGCTGCAGCTACCGCACTCTCTCCTCATCCCCCACCTGAGCCCAGTGTCAAGAAGACCGGAGATGGTCGGTGGGAAGATGACAGTGGCATGTTAATCTTTAATTTTTAGTAAACTTAGGTAATCTCATGCATTGTAGAGTATCAAAAGTTTTACGATCTTGTGAGATATGAAACGGTCACGTTGACAAATATTTCTGCGTGAGTTCGAAACATTTTTGGTACGTAAATACATGCTTACAGACTGAAGTAAACTATTTATTATCTTGCTCTCACCTTAGAGCATTAGCAAAACGGCAATCCTCTTCTTCTTCTTCTTCTTCTTCTTCACGGGACACTAGAAATATGGAACCCGCTCAATTTACATAAACAATGATAATAAAAGCTACGCATTACAACTGCGTAGAAATTCTAGGTCATACGCATTGGAGCGGTGTTTAACTGCTGCACAAACTCAACCATGTTTTGATATCGACCAACAGGGTTACATGGTGAAGCTTTTAAAAACAGAAATAAAATAGGTAATTCAGTATCTGGCGATACTTATTCTAGCTAGTTGTGGGAGGTTATCAAAACACTGGATCTGGTCTACTCTTCTGAACCTGTCCAACTTAAAATTACCATGAACACGCCAGAAAAACGAGTCTACTGCTGGCCTATATGAGGGCTACCTAGAGCGTCCACAGGTGGCGGATAATGGAACAGCCTTAATAACAGCTATCCGCGATATTACAGACTGCTGCGTTTGTCGAGTAAGGAGTTGTGCACAGACAACGAAAGTGCTATCAAAGCACGCAAGTGATGCCAGAAAACCAACCACCAAAAAATACAGCATAGCGACTGTCGGCCGTTAAAGTCGAGCAAACATTTCCGGCGGTGGTTCGGGATCAGACTGCACGCGAAACTGCAAAAAGAAGTCTCATTAGGCATGCACCATCCCCGTGATACGCCAACGCCATGACATTAACAGAAAGCTACGTGCTCCAAAACCCTGCTCCATGGTAGGTAGGAACAGAATGCGCACTGGGCCATACAATCAGGCATAACACCCCGCCCCCCCACCCTAGCGATCAGTGAAATGAACAAATTTTGACAGACCCTAATACCAAAAACCCTAACAGCGCATTGATATTTGCTGCCTGTCAGAATTCCATAAGTAGACGCTAATTACTGCAGCCGAATACATCGCCTACCACAGAAACATGATGGGCATGGGAAGAAATTGCAAAGTAAATGCTACAAAAACAAGGCTCCACTGTCATAACCCGAGTTGCACGCAAGTCAACACTGCGCCACGTCGGGCACAGTGGTGGTCCTCGTTGCCTGCGAAAGTTAAGTCGTTATCATCACCAGCGCCGTCAAGATACCCAACTCCCAAGGGTACGGGAAAGAGAGCAACAAACACTTTCTCGTAAGACAAACTGCCAAGGACTGAATAGAAGCTGAAGTACGTATATTTAACGGCTCACTTCGTGGCGATGACCAGCGGGTTTGGAGTAAAAATGCCCACTTCTCCGACCTTTAAAGTGGCATCTGGCTGGGGCTGAGAGTACTGTTGGGTAGAGTGGAGGGGTGCGAAACCATTAAAATCCGGAGGACAGAGGAGATTGCGTAAATGGTTTAGAAGAGCCGTCCAGAGATTCTGCTTGAAGGCAGTACAAAATTTGGCCAACAGAGCAATCGGAGGCAGCGGTTTCACCGAGGAAGAAGCGCTGATTGTCGGAGAGGGAGGTATGCAGAGGGTAGGCACCATGTCAATCAAATACTGCAGGACGAGGTCAGGTCGTGGATCACGACGGCTCATCCGCAGCTGCAATCGGGATAAAACAAATTTTACTTTCTCGAAAAAAGTTTGAGTTTAACTTTGTTTACAGAAGAAAGTAAAGAAATCACATTTATAGGAAAATAGGCTAAGCAATCAACATTCTAACGGTAGTACAATATACTGCAGAGTTAACTTCGCTTATACGAGGCTGGTGAGCTTGAAAAAGTTGCGGCTTGAACGAATTAAGTGTCCGGGAAATCACCAGACGAAGCATAAACCAATGCTTCAGTAGTTCGGGGCCTCGAAAAAGCATGTTGACGAAAAAAGAACCGCAATATATTTAGTCCAATGCAGACGCCAGCTAACTAAGCGATTTTGGTAACTTGTTTCATAATCATACCCCTAGAGGCAAAAATTACGCTGGGCGACAAGTGGTAACCTATCCAAGTAACAGCCAATCTTAAATCTGGGCATTAGAAAAGCAAACGCCCCGAGGCGCTAACTTCCAAAAGATAGACAGAAGGACGCGCCGCCCAGGAAAAAGAATCGATACATTTTCCACAGGTACAGTAGGCGACCTAACTCATGCAATATTTTCTGAAAATTTGATTGAGAAGTTAAGTGCACAATTAGTATTGTTATTTTTGTTTGTTGAAGGGATTTGAGGCTCAGAATACCTTTTTCTAAAGAACGCTGCATGTTTACTGTAGCATATTTAAGGAAAACAGACGAGATTTGGGTGAAATCGGAGGTTTTCGGATTCTCAAGAAATGCCCTATGCTACTTAATATAACAGAGCAAAGGCCATAGTTTTCATGCATTGTGCTATAAACGAACATTAATATGAGTAAGAAAGTTTCCAAACACATCCCTTCTGCTATCGGAAAAACTGACATAAATTCACTGAAAATCAGGCACGCGTGAGGAATCACATTGTTTTGCAATAACAAGCAAATACTTCAGCCTAATGAATTAACTTTTTGCAAATTTGTGACATTTTTGCCACAAAACGCACGAATAAACCTGTATGCCAGTAGGTTTTGTTATAATACGGTGACAACGCGGAACGACAACAATATAAATACAGATAGTCTTAAAGATTGATATGAATAAAGGCTATTTTTAATTGGAAGGATGGACTAAGTTACTTTTTATAATATGTTTCCGCTAGTCTGCAATTTAGAAACGCAATGGACAGATTATTAGCAGATTTCGCAAAATAATAGTATATGTTCGGCCACTCTGGTGTGTATTTAAAATCTTAGAACGGGCACTAAAGTAAACAAATAAAGCGGAAAACGTTCCAATATAAACCCAAAAGTGAGTTCTTTCCTATTCGAAAGAAAATGGATGACTTATTTTCAAGAAAGTCGAAAAAAACTGGTCGAAATTCGCAATTTCTCATCTTGATTCAACTTTAAAAAAATAAATTACACAGATATTAGACAGTGAATTATCAACTTTAAACACTTTTTAAAGACGCACCTTATTATAGAAAGTTGCCTAATTGATTTTAGGCATATTAATTGCGAACTTATGTTGAGGACGTTCATTGTTCTCTGCAATGAGTTTTTATGTTTAGGTGGGTCTACAAATATGACTTCAACAGTCATCTACAGTAGAACGAAGATCCAAAAACTCGCTACTTCGGTAAATACTTTTACGAACTATCTTATTTTGAAGGTTTTGATGAACACATAGGACAACATCTAATTATATGGCCAGGCACTTGAAAACACCGAAAATCGTGAAATATTCACAGGAATTTCAAGGACAATCTGATACTAATGGTAATTCAATATCAAAATACCAAAAATATAAATTGAGCGCATGGAAATTTCTCTTAATATATACAAAATGTGGCATGTTTACGAGTTCAGGCGAAAATTATATTTAAATTTATTAGGCACAGTTAAAGCGATTTATCATATTTTTGACATAGGCAGCCTTTTTAAAATGTTGATATTTATAAACGAAGAAATATTACTTTTCATATTTCCTTTAGGTTTTACATTCCTACTGAATTATTTATCAGTATTTCAAAGCTTTTGGACTTGCGTTGGTGCCGGTTTGCAAGTTATTATCAATCGTTCATAAATTTCGACCCTTTGCATGTGATACGGCCCAAACTGTAGATGCAGTGTTTTTAGTTACTGATGTATTACAGTCCTAAATTCATCACAACGTACGAAGTAGGAAGAAGTACATGAAGCCTGAGAAAACTGCTAACTTTATGTGTCAGCGACTCCCGTTATATAAAATCAAGCTCAAAAGACCACACCATTTAGCCCTCACGCATAACACTACCTTGCGAGCTGAGTGATTAGTTGAAACCGAAGTGAAATTACGTGGTGAATATATGCCCTCAGATTCATTAAACCACTAGCAGACTGCGGATGAACGAGCGCCCCCAGCACTAAATCCCCTCGCACACGATTGCATTACCAGCGCAGATTCAGGGTCTTTATTGTGGTTCGACCGAGCGTGTGACGCAGTGACGGACGAAAGACGTCCTAGAGGTCCCGAATGCAGGTGAGTGCTCCCATAGCATTCACCAACATAAGTCTGATTTTAAGATCAGACTACAAGAAGACCCAGTATGCCCGAACACAGACTGGTGACGTGCAAACATGATTTCAAATCATTGCCATCATATCGGTCAGTAATGAGTTCGGATCCGCAGACAACGAAACCAATTCATGGGTCCTCAACTGAACCAGGCAACAGCAACTTAATGGATGGGGCCCTGAACCAAAAGTATGTAAACTTACAAAGTGATGTAACTTTTCCCGACCAAGCATGTGAAGCTAATCGGCAAATTACGAAAGAATCTGTTCGGACAGCAACAAGCGCAGTGAGATGTTAAGAATAACACCCTCATTGTCTTAAACTTCACAGATAGCTGTGCGCAAATTTTAACAGGTTCACCTTCGCTCGACTGATTTTAAAAAACCTCAAACAAGTCAATCAGAATCCAGCGAGTTAGTTTGGTTGTTGCAGATTACTATAAGTAAAGAAAACTTATGAAAGTCAGATAGCAGGCACTGGTGGTAGGGTAAAGATGGACTCCATGAAGAGCAGACTCACTCCATATGGTCTTAGAGCCGCGTCCCACTGTGCTCGCCTCAATATATCCAACACTCCTTTCACAAGGCTTGGAGTATAGATGAGTGGCTGCAGGCAATGAGATTTCACCAACATCGCGGTGATCGACTTGATCCTGTTCGTCGCTGAGGGGCTGTCCACAATAACCTGACGGAGACAGGAGTTAGCCATTGTGAAGGGCAAACTAAGTGACAGGCCCAACACCATGGCATGATTGGGGCGGCTGGACGTAAAGTGCTTGCGGACGCTGCAGGCGAGCCACTGCGGCAATTGGTTGGTCAGCAAATCAGTGTACACCTGGCCCGCCTCACCGTCCATCGAGGCCTTGGGACGGGAGAGGAAAAATTTGGAGGCAAGTAGTTGAGGAATAAAAGTAAAAGTTAATAATCACTTCTGGAGTCCAAAGCGAGGAGGACTATCGACTTCACGGAGAGGATCTACTGGTGACTGGGCGTGGATTTTTCATAGTGGAGCAGACCTGAGCGGCGCCTACGGCACTCCCTCTCTCCTATATCCACTCTGTTCGAACGACAGAACAGAATCATGAAGATTGGATAGAAAAAAGGGTGCAGCGACTAACATCGCTTGAGCCACGTCAACGTGACACACGTGCGCGCTCTTCCCCAAATACGAGGCACTGAAGAGAACCTTTGTAGACTGCAACCAGGAGTCCGTTTTCGCCTGCGGTTGAGATACGACGGGCCGATGGCAGAAACGGGCAATCCAGTGTCCGTCGGTTTGTCGTTAACCAATCTTGGGTATTGATTGCCATTCGTTAAGCGACAAACTGCGTGGTTTATAGACCTGGAGTTCAAAGGCAACCAGAAGGCGCTTCGTATTCCATCTAAAGAGGAACTCAGCTTAAAGGGCTTTTGCTCGCGGCAATCAGAGTATGTGGCCGGGGTACGATGGTAGAACAGTGAACTACAAAAATCTATTAAAATACAAGGCATTCCTAATTTGAGATACGAATGGCCAACGACCTCAATAAATTGCCGATAGAAACGAATAGCAGAAACAGTTCAGAAGGAGATGCAAACGCTGGAACCAAAAGTTTATTGGCCGGGTGTTTCGTATTTTCAAACGAACCCAGCATCAGAGAGTAACAGAAAGGGTAGCAGAGGCGCAAGAAGCGTCGTATTTAGTGGACGCTGTTGTTATACGATCACGTGCCTGTATAATTATCAGCACCCATATTAACCGCAGGGGGTCGCTTGGTGGTTCGCAATCGAGTCGGTAATGGCCGTGAGTTAAACACAGCTTTTGACCCTTGACATGAAAACTACTCGGCCATTAAGGTTCGCTGTCATCGGAACCGTTGATGGCCCGCGCTCTACTCATGAGGCCAATTAGTTTGCCCAAGGTAAGATCACAGGACAGAACATGGAATCATGTCATTGGGCTTGTTCATTGACTGCGGGCCAGACACACACACGACTCACGCGGTTGTCATCGTTGGCGAGAATTTCGGCCTCGTCAAACTTGCAGTCGTGGCCGGGTTCCGTTAAATGAGCCGCGACCTAGGAACTAGCGTTATTCCCCCTCAGTGCTGCTGCATGCTGGACCATTCGTTTTCTAATAAATCTCCCAGCTTCGCAAACGTAGTTTCTTTGCCAGCAACTGTAATAAATCTGGTAAACATTTCAGACTTTTGTTGTCGTGACAGTGGGTCTTGCGGTCTCATGAACTGGCGCGCAATTCTTGCTCCTGGTATGTAGTGCAACTCCAACTGCGAGTGGCATGAGAAGACGGCTGAGCACTTCCGAGGCGTGTACGGAAACGCTCACCAAATTTGAGGTCGGTTGAATTTTTTATAGTGCCGCGTCTGCGCATGCACTGGCTGAAGAAGTTGCGCGGATAACCACCACTCGCGCTAAGCACCCGTAAAGGATTAGCGTCATTCAGCAACCTTGCGCCCAGTTCCCTGTAATGCGTCTCAAAATGCCAGTTTAGCGCCCTTATGCAACTGCGTTTGTGGCTGACTAGGAGGTTCCCGTTGAAACTCAGTACCCAGTATCTCTATTTACGACTGTCTCTGATGATGGGTTCAAGTAGGAATCGGAAAACGTAAGGTCAATAAACTTCCACGCATTTTGACGCTAAAGCTGCAAACCTACCAGATGATATCTCCCAACGTCATGGCCCCACCGTTCGTAGTACTACACTACGTGCTGGCATGATCTTATTTTACGTCGCAACTGATGTACATATGATGAACACTTAATTTTTACAAATTTCCCATTGGTTGTTGTTTATGTGTACATAAGACGGGCCACGCAGTAGGTGCGCCGGAACAGCAAGGGGCAAGACCAGTGTATGGCATACATTATTTGGGATGCGTACTAATAACACATTCCACATATGGGGTAGGTGTGGTGGCACGTCTAGGTGCAGGTTCACGCGGAGCCAGCCACCTGTTATTGATACCGATTCGGTTTTCTTGACTTCGTCAAAACACCATAACCAGATGGAAGACTGAAGGGAGTGCGGTAGATGCAAAATAAGTTTAATGACTTTAAACTAATTGACACGCAATTCACCGTCCTCATGCCCATCCTGTTGTGGGGTGCACGGTGTCCACCACCCCAAACGACGATCGAACTCTCAGGTGTGGCTTATAGTTAAAAAACTTCCGTAAAACTTATTATAAGACGGCCAGTCTTTCTATGAAATTGCCGGGGAAAAAATTATTATGCAGAACGAACTACCGACAAAGACAAGGACTAAGATGGCCAACTGTGACCTATTAGCTGTCGTCAGTCTGCCTAATCGTATTATTTTTAAAGTATGCTAAAAAAGCCCAAAATCATATTGCGAGTATAGCCACCAACTATGGCTAGTAGACTCAGTTAGCGGCATAAATATAAACTAAGAACGTAGAATTGAAGCTAGGAGAAAAATAAAATCCCCGTAATAAATTTATGTTACCAAAAAGAGAAAGTAGAATGGGATGGACCTTTCTGAACTACTTGAGATAGTCATTTCTGCATAAAGTGCCTTCACCCTCTAACTCCAAACCAAGCACCGGAGGTTCGACTCTGCAATGACTCTGAGGGCTTTGTGAGAGCCTGTGAGGCGCAGGTCAAAACACTACTTAACATGTACGTTTCGCAATAAAAGTGGTCTGGTGAACTTAGGACTAGAAAACAAGTTCGAAACACACATGCAGACGTCAATTGTCAGTGACATGAAAACCACCTGCCTCGAATGGTCGTGTACACCTAGGACACGGAAGACACATGTCTGTTAGGGACAGAGCTCGCATTGCCCAAACCCGTGAATAAAGACAGAAGTTTTTTTGAAAAAAATGCACTCAAAAGTCACCCTCAAACGATATCTAGAGTGCGGTGACACACAAAATTTTGTAGTGAAAGAAATAGAAGAGATAGAAAGCAATTAAAGCGGGATAAAAATATGCAGCGAACTTTCGCTGACGCAAACACTAGACATTTAAGCAACTTTTAGGTACATCTGCGAGACTGAACGCTTTACACATTTGCTGTACGCCTGACAACAACCTGTAAAATCAGCATCGAAAAGTTGCAGAAAAAAGCTTTCGAAATTTTCAAGAAGATTTATTTGACTTCAAATTGTTATCCAATCCTGGGGCCGGGCATGGCTAGCTAACGAATGCTTATAAGTTAGAAGAAGTGGCCCTAGCCTCCACTAACTTTGACGGTATTTCTATTGCCTCATTACTGGTCTTTATACAACTGCCTGAAAGGGTAAGTTATAGACTACCCCCAAGACTGGATAGAACCGGCATGTACTATAACTTGATCGGCAAGGGGTCAGAAGTTCTCTGGGAATCGAGGTGTAGTCATGAATTTTCAAGATGGTGACATGAACCAGTTTTCATGCGAAATGTATAAATAGGGGGGGGGGGGGGAGGGAGGGGGAGACATCGCTTACCATGAAACACCGCATCTCATTAGCCGTTGCGCAAAAATTTAACACGAGCTCCACAAGGATGCAAGAGAGCGGCAAAGCAGCAGAATCCACCAAACCGACTTTGGTTGCCAGAATTGAGGCTATTTGAATTCCATCCACGAAGAGCGAGGGCAGCCCTTTGCCATCAACTGTGACGTTGCTGTTGCTATTTGACTGGGTTGACTCAGCTGATATCGGGTCTAAAAAGGAGACACATTGGAAGACATATTGGGTAATTGGGTAATTTTGGCCAAAATTGTGATGCAAGGTATGTTGGTGAAACGGGCAAACGCCTGGGCACAAGGTTGCATGAACACCAATTTGCAATCAACCGTAAAGACAAGTTGTCTTTGGTTTATGGTCATGCAAAACAGCTGAACCATGATTTCGCCTTTGACAAAAAAGGTTGATTGGCCGAGCCAATGAGAAGATGGCCAGATTGGTGCTCGAGAGCTGGTCCTCGACTGGCACACTCAACCGAGCTATAGACTTACATCCCGCCTACCAGGCGCTTCGTACACGGCTCGGATCAGTTCGGCCAGGGCCAATAAGGCAAACGAGCACACGGCTCACCAAAAAGCGGGGTGGCGGCCGAAGGTCACATGACCAAAGTCAAACACTGCTTCACGAATGCGCCCGTAAAACAGATAACAACTCACGAGAGCAGCAACAACTGCTCAGTCCGCTGATTGACGTGGGGGAGGCCAACAGGCACACTGCCTTGCCTAAACCTACGACGGCTCCAAAGGGGACAACAGTCACGCGAACCCGCCGGCGTTCAACCTCGGGGAGGTCTAAGGAAGTCAGCGGCGATCGGGCAGGTCAAAGTTCACGCGTCCACCATGAATATAATACGAGGCACGCGGCAAGACTGACTAACTCAAGACCACCAGGAGCAGCAAGCACTTTACTCTGATGATGGAAGCGAGAAGGCTTTCGAAACGTCAGTACAAATACAATTTGGACCATGAACTCACCTCCTCTTCTTCAGGAGATGATGAACGCAATAAGATAACGGGACCTCGAATCTTTATGCATATATATATATATATATATATATATATATATATATATAGTGGGTACTCAACACTTAAAATATTTATCATCCAAATCGTTTGCCCGATTTTAAAACAGTTTAAAATGCGGCAGCAACAACTGCCACATGATAGATTGCCTATCGCGAATGACAGGAATCGACCCGTTCATGAAGTGAACGCAGTAGTGACTTGCGCATGGATTGGATCAGGGTGAAATATGCGCGGCTGTAATTACTTCATGCTCTATTCCGCGACATTTGAGTGGTTGAACAATCGCCAGTGAAGACTATCGCAACCGCGAACGCACAAGCCACTCCATCGATGGAAACCGTCTACGTGAGATCTCGGCTGACGATGTCCACCACCGTGTGACCCAGAGCAAGTTGGACGCAAGGACAGTACTTGCGCGTGAATTAGTTTCAACAACAGACTGACACTGCATTTACGTAACTCCATCTTCCCTCACCGACCTGGGCCTGGTATGAAGACCAGAGGCGGGATCGGGCGCAAGTGACTGGCAGAGCGTGAACCCGCCCCTAGGCGTGCCACCACACCCACTGGCTTACGAAACAAAAAAACTATGATTTTCCAGTTAAAAGGGAGGAGGGGATTTGCTCGGATCCTAGCTGAGTGGGAGTGCCATAAAGGCCACATTAAGAGGGAGGCCCAGCAGCCCGACTCTCCATCCTAGAGGAAGAACAGAGTTGTGTAGTCAGTTGGCAGCCTTCCAGGCCACGGCTTGGAATGTACCATGAGAATCTCAAGAACGCATAAATTTGCTTATTGTAAGGAAAATGCGCTGAGTTAACCTCGCTCTTCCCTTTCCCGCGCACATGTGAATGGTCCGAGCCAGTCAACCAGCTAACACTGAGCCCAACGGCCAACGATGACTTATTCAATTATATGATGAGCTAGAGGATGGTCGATTCAGCGTTGGTGTTGTGGCCTACTTCATTCATCCAACAAAACATATTTTACGTTTAGTGAGTCTGTTTTACTAAAGTAATTCGGTATCAACTACGTCAAACAGACAAGAACCCATAGTTTACTGAGAAAATATCGCCTCACAAAATTTGACGGTTAATCGAGAGGCGAGCTTATTTTAAAATAACTGACTTATATTCACCGCCTATCAAGTACGGAGAAATCAACTTACAGGAAAATTCAGCAGTTTGGCCCAAATTAAAGCAATGAAGCAGGACAGTATTTAGAAAGTAGTGGGGAAGTGTAAAACAACTGACCTTTGTTATATAAAAGGACACCCGGTTGTAAGACTAATGAGAAGAAACGATGGAGCCAACTGAGTGCGTTTATGGTGAAGGAAAAAATGGCCTCCAAACTTAAGTTCTCTCTTAAACCTTCGCCACGTAAGGCCCACAATTTCAACTTGGTCAAGTCGGTGTCCACAGGATTTTCGGAACGGGTGTCCGACTAAAATGAAATCATACAATAACAGTTACTAACCATTTTATAGTAGACAGAATATGAATACACATTAAAGTTACTGACCGAGAAGGCGTCGAGAAATTTGGAGAAAACAGTTCGCAGAATAGACACAGTTCTTCGCAGACAGTAGACAAATTCAGCAAGATCTGTAAAAGAGCACATGAGAGCGTAAGATGCAGCGAAAGCTAAAAATCAGGAAGTTCAGCGACATCCACTTACCCGGGCGTCCGAAACAATAAGAGATGGCAGTGAAATCAACTAGATCGACGACTCTGACGACAATAGCAAAGGCGGTAGCAGCTTGTCCTTGTGCTGCATCAAAATCCCAACTACTAGCGGTAAGAGAATGCTGGTCGGCGTCTCCAGAGAGCGAACAACAGCGCAAAACAGATGGCAGAAGGGACTCTGAAAGAAGACGCACAAGAAAACCTAAGCGGCCAAGTCCGCTGTCCCAGACGTCCCAGTAAGTACAGCTACTGTCCGATTTGAAGAACAATTGCCCTGGTGCTTGCACTGAATGTTTCCCGGAACATGACACAGGATTTCGGTGCAGACGTTGAAACAAGTCGTCCAAAGCGGATAGTAGGGTCGCCGATGCAGGCTGGCTGTCTCTGAGCCAGATCTCGAAGAGGTAAAGCGAAATGAGATCATCTAGCGGGAAGCAGGCGTCTCTGGTGCTGTGGCCGCAGAGCCAAAAGAGAAGGGTTTGAAAGGCTGAAACTCTTGCAGGGGAGAAGGGCAGCTTAGAGTCCTCGGAGTGCAGTAGGGGGCAGAGGATAGAGGAGAAAAGGTGCCGAGCTAGTTGAACACCGGCTACGGGGCTGATGTTTTCTGCCAATTCGGGTGGAATTTGCGGACAGAACATGGAACTGCTTGTTAGTATGATCAGGCGCTCCATCATGCTGGTGTAAGATAGCCACAAATTGGCCTCTCTGCTACACACCTTTGCTCTCAGGGCCAGACAGGAAACATGGGCGGCAAGACGAAAGTATGTTATGGCCTTAAACAATAAAAAAAAAGATTTTCTTATAAACGTGCAAACTGAATCACAACAACCTATGAATTAGAAAAAAACCAGTTTCTTCGGAATTCCAGATCAGATAGAATGTTCCGAAAAAAACGGGTACTCAGAAAATGAAAGTGTTTCTTTGACCCAATCGGGAAAAACTAGGCGACCTCGGTGGGCTTCGAATCCACGACAGACAACGCTCTAACTGATTGAGCTAAGAGGCCCCACCAGGAGCCATGATTTTGATCACATTTAGGTCAAGTTACCTGCTCAGCCTACTGCAGCATATGGAATCCACCAGGTTGACTACCAGACTCACTTAATTAATAGGGGGCGCTGGTAGATTTGAACAATTCCTTCGACCCAATTGTTAACTGACATCTCCAAATGCAGCCCCAATAGAGCTAAACAAAAGCCCATCCCAACATTTGCCATAGGAACAACAGCAAACAACGTGGATGAACACTGGGGCAAATACTTATTAGATATAGACTGAAATCCATGGAAGTACAATCAAGTAGTGTGACTTTGATTTGCGTTGCAACAGTAAAGAATTAGTAATAGGGCCGCAGTTTAAACATTCAAGTAGTTGGTTTAAAAATCCACACAAGAAAAAACCACTACTGGCGTGGGATAAACTTGAAAGTAAATTAAGCAGCACCCATTTTTGATTTTTTTAGACAACTGGGGATCTGCAAACTTGGAAAAATTCCCTCTGAAGAAACGTAAGCATATTGAATCTCGGTCGAGCACCCTGCCATCGGGGCTGCAAGGGTTGTGGGAAATTTGATATTTTCTCGTTTCAGAGTGAATGTAATAGTTCAAATAGTTCCTGTGTATAAACCCAATAATTTGGCTTAAATGCGATTAGGAAAAGATGGAAAACTAAAATTTATAATGTTATCAAACTTTCATCGAAGAAGAGGCTTATTTTGATTACTTAAAACGAGGAATCTTTCGTTTGTTCCGAAAGCTGCATTAAAAGATAAGTCTGGGAACTTTTCATGTCTCTGTGTTTGGATTAATCTCAGGGACATTCCAGAATGGCATATAAGAGGTAATTAAAGTGGTAGTATCGTTATACCTTTGATTACAGGGAAGTTCATCAGGAGGGCACAGTAGTGACTTGCACGGAAAGCCTAACGCGTTGTACACGCACATAGTGTTTCAATGACAGAATAGTGAAGGCAATGGCAGATCGTTGCGAGCGCAGTGGCTGGCATTTCAGTTGTCGGTACCACCGATGTCCACCATATGCACCACAACGAGGCGAGCACAGGGATGGGGACATGCGCGTGGATTAGGTTATAGTGATAGTAAACTTGCGATGCATCTATCGCACTCTCTCATCTATCACGCATCTGGGCCCGGTGCCATGAAAGAGAGAAGAAGACTGGAGGTGGGATCGGGGGCATGCGATTAACAGTTAAACAGCGTGACTACACGTGCCAAACGCAACCGGCCCGCGCACAATGGACCAGGATCTTTACAAAAACAAGAAACGGGGCGGCTCGGATTCCAACTAAGTAGGAATGCCATAGAAGTCACATCGAAGATTCGTCCAAGTCTGACTCTCTGCTCGACAGCCTTCAGCCAAAACGCTAGAAAAAAACAACCTCGAACAAACAATTCTATCGGTAGCTGAGAACAAACCTGTACTCAAGATCTCCTACAAACATTATGAAATGTGCGATACTTATGGGTCGGGCGTGTGCTCCTTGATGGACTATGAGGTGGCAGCCATCCGGAAGGTTGCAGTTGACAAAACATGCCGCTTTCGAACTTCAGGAACTGATGCAGTGGAACAGAGCCTACCCCACACACAGTTATGGATCCGGACTGAAACGATGGCCAATTGGGAGGGTGGCAAAGCCTCAGCGATATCATCTAACCTCATAGCGCTTTGCAGTCGCAAAGCACACAAATCAGTTCCTACCTATAAAAGTCCGAAATCAACACCCGGACAACAATTAATAGCCCTCTCAGCCCTCATGTTAGTCTGAGAACTATCCGGTGTGTTAAATGGTGGCGAAATTTAAAAACCTTTGGCAAAAGCTGGCTGTGAAATAAAAAAACAGCAGCCGCGGACCACGCAGTGGCAGTGAGTTCAGGCGTGGTTTTCCGCCACCCAATAGAGCTTCATCCATCGCTAGCGAAACACAAGCCTGTGAGTGTAAACCGGTGAACTGGAAGGGTGGACTGAGACGGTTAACACAAAATGCAGGAATATACTCCCTTTCCAACCGGCCAACCGTCCCACGCCATCGCTGTCCGGCGAACAATGGTTAAAACAGTCTTGGGATGTCTCGAGGGCTAAATTTCACACTTGCCGAGTTTTAATGCTATTTTGATAAATAATCTCTCGTCTACTTAGACTACCTCCGTCTGTAGACATGGATTCCCGTAAAACAAAAAATAATGCCTGCAAGAACGACACAGATGTTAGTCGTAATACTTAGTTACAATAAAGCATTATACTTTATCCTACCAAGAACGTAGAATTTCATAGATGTAGGCTTAACAGCCATATGAACCATCATTAGCTGATGATGGAGAACTTCTGGCGGCTCAAGTGAGTCATTTAAGACTGTAGCTTCTTCACAGCATAATACCGACAATGAAAAAGATTACAAAATCCTATCATCGGGTAGGGTGCAACCCGCACAAATCAACCTGAGGCCACACAGTAAGTTCAGCTATTTCGCTACCAATGAACAATTGTTCGGACAGATAGAAGTGGGACACAGGCCACTTACGGTCTGGTTGCTAACTTTGACAACCCTCAATCGATTGCGCAGCCAACAGAAGCAACTGTCATAGAGCCAGCGGCGCCAGAGAAACTCCCTGCCCTCAGGATCGACAGAGGATACTGTCGCGCCACCGTCGCCACCATCTCCACCGTCAGTAAAACCGGTATAGTCAGCAAAGTTTGTCGCTATATCCGTGAGCTGACTGATAGCTGGGAGGACGATGTCCAGGCGGTCGTGAATTTCCACTTCCCCCACCTCGTCCCAGACCGCAATAACTTCCTCCAGGATCTGCTCCAGGTAGAGACTACAAAGCTCGCGCAACCAGTAGGCCTGCGGACCGTATGCGCCCGAAACGGTGGATGAGTGACCCTGGAGGGAGGGCTTGAGATAGTAGGCCACGCGCAATGCGTCGAGTAGGATCTCCTTGGGGTGCTTGGAGACGCGAGCCGCGGCCACAGCCCCTCGACCACTGGTCCAAGGTGGATGGGCTAAGAGGAGAATGCGACACAACAGAGGACGAGGACGCAGGTCTGCTAGATCGAAAGCAACTCCCAGTCTGAATTTCAAGATAAAAAAATAAGGTTTGAGGAGAAGTTCTGCACAACCCGCCAAACATGATCAACTGACATGGGAATAGATTGAAGCCTGAATTCAGTTCTATAGCATTAACTAACGTGCTATACTATGGAGATGTGAACTGACAAAGGCTGGGGAAAGTGGGGTGACCATTTCGGGCTTAATCATATGTCGTCAACAATGAGACAAGAAAGGTCAGAGATTGTAATCCGGGTCGGAATTTTCCCCTATTACAGAATCATGGACCGTGGTGGGCTTATCTGAAGTTCCATGAGGATCACGCCAACCGATCTGGTCTAGTTGCAGAATGAAATATGGTTCCTTAGAGGTTCGATACAGGGTTGTCCCAGGCAGTCGCTAGGCAAGTAGCAATCAAGAATCGAAAGGTCTACCCTGCTTTGAGTAAGAAACAGAGTTTGCGAAGCCGTTTTCTGAATGATACCATAAACCCTGTCAGATAGTAGAAAAAACGTAAAATAGGGACTATACCGCGACAGAATGTCCACTGCCTTGGCTACGTTAGAGAAGCACAGTACCCTGTCGAGGGCCGGCAGAGTGCCCGGTCTGTGATAGAGGCGTAGGGTTTCGTCAACCACTTGGTGAAGTTCGGCCGGCCAGGGGAGGGGAGTGATGCCGGAGAGGAGGTAAGTTACCTTTTTCGAAGAACGAAGGGGCAGAGGCAACATGCAAGACTAAGAACTCCAGTGAAATTGGGAACAGGCCAAAGAATGAAAGAATCACAGTTCAAAAAGGGGGAGAGGAGCATATAAGTAAACTTAACAACATATGGGGCGAGACTGATATTTTAAGGTGGTTTTACCTCTCTGACACAAATAAGTATTCAGAGAAACTATTTAAAAAAAATTGAGTAATCGCGGTCAACTCAAGTCTGACACAAATTGCCAGTTGGTTAAGGGCTCCAACTGGCTTGTAAGAGTAAGTTACTTTGGGGACTAACAGTATCCTGGAAAGGGCACGGCAACGACTTGCACATGAATTTACTTACGATGCAGTGGACCTCAGCACTTAACGCCTCCTATGCCGTGGCGTGGACGAAGATACACTAAGGCCCACGCGTGACACATGCGCGATAACCTCTAACTTCAACGACTCAGTTCTCAAAGAGAACGAGAGACCTCAGATCTCTCCCCAAAAAGGATTGCCAATAAAGGCCAGATTGAGAAGGAAGCATTGCAGTCGGACCCTCCGTCCAGGGGGTGGATCGAGTTATCCTCAGTTTTTAACGTTCCACGTCGCGAGTATTAGCGTGTTAGGCTGTTTATAGCAAGGAAACTGAGCTCTCCGTAGCAGCAGCAGCAGCAGTGTGACAGCATAAAAGCCGGAATCGAAGTAAAAATCGTTCAAATCGACAATTTTAGGGCGAAATAGATTTGTAGTTAGGTCATAAAAGAGTCGAATTAAAGATTTGCTGACCTCCTTGACCACAGTAAACGTTTAAAGGCGACGGAAAAATATATTGTAAAACTAATGTATTATAGGAGAGACCTCAAAAAGATCGTCCTTTTTATAACCTTTATGCTAAAAAGAGGATGGTAACGACTGAATATGGAACCCATGTTTTAACATACGTACATACTTTGATGATTTAAGTAGACATTTTGCATTGGTAATACGGTAGCCCTTAAAATAACATCTTAAATGTTGGCACTAAGTGTCGTAAGGTCAGCCAGTACGTTCAAAGGACTAGTGCGCGGGCTCGAGACAACCAGATATCAGTCCGACATCGATAAGCGCACTCGTCAGACACTCTGTTATCACAATAAGACCGTGCGTCGCGGTACTACTGTGGCAAACTTTTGTTGGAATTACGTTACAGCAGGACGAGAACCACATGGGTTCACAGCATGCGTCAAGCTGCGTTAAGTTTGCACAAGTTCTTAACTATTGCTTTGCATGCATTTGGAAAGTTCTGAATGGAGGCTCCCGTCAGATCAACTTATCTAATCTCCTGTCATTTAGACCCCAAATTGGTGAAGAGTTAGCTCGATCCTACTCAGTTCCGCAATTTCAAATAACAACTAAACGCGCTTTCTAACGATCATGAAGCGAAAAGTTACAATCGGGAAACTTGTCAAAGGAAGAGATAACTATGACTCCCTTTTAACTGCCAATTAAAGAAAAATGCTGAATCCTTAATATTTTTTAGGGTTACCCTTTAGAGATTGGCGTAGATGGAGATTTGTTTTCGAAACACCAGTGTATTTACATTTATTGTTAGTCGTTTTGACCTTATCTTGTCACGAAAATGTTACTGAAATGCTAAGGGAGGGGAGTGAAGGCAAATAAATAAAAAGATGCGTGAGAAGGGAATGAAGCATAAGTAGGAGGGAGAGACAGAGAGCTTCACTGTAAACAAATGCACATCCCTTTAACACTGAGTGTTCTCCCGGGTAGTGGCCTCCTTCGTGGCTTACAGTGGGCAGTCAGCGCACGCCTAGCTGATGGGATTGCAACTTATGGGGATAAACACAGTGAACCAGGTAATAATTGTTGCAGATGACAAGCGAAAGCGCCAGCCCAAGTAGTTTAACGACAAAAAAACCGACTATCTTTTGAAGTGAGTTTGTGATAGAGGCACTCATGTATCGGTAGTATTGGTAGCAGTAGTGGTTGTACTACCAATATAAATGGAAGGTAACGAGTGACTATAAGAGTTATTAATACCTTGCAGCGGTAGACCGATGACCGAATCCACGATGCAGCGATGCAGGCACGTATGACCTCCTTGTGAATGAGTTGGCTTGAAGCGACCGTCCTCTGCGTCACTGCTTCCTCACGTTTCGGCGTCTTAGAGAAGTTCG
Source organism: Schistocephalus solidus (assembly GCA_017591395.1). NCBI lineage: Eukaryota > Metazoa > Platyhelminthes > Cestoda > Diphyllobothriidea > Diphyllobothriidae > Schistocephalus > Schistocephalus solidus. The sequence goes on from WEDG01006400.1 coordinate 53,168, forward strand.
AGAGTGTCGTAAACGCGCTGAAGGTGCCATCGTCCAAGTCCACCTTCAGATTCTCGAGAATTTCCGAGCAGTATGCCGCGTAGACCTGATCAGGGTTCAGTTTGTTGCTCTGTATGATAACAGGGGAGAAGTAAGGACAGATTTGTTGGGTTAAACTAACAAAATTGAGCTCGGTGTTCGCTTTTGTAGCGTGCTATCGGCAATCAGACATACTACAATAAAAATGGCTTCCAGTGGGAGTACAGTCAACTTAACTGTTGATATAATCGAAAAGGCGAGTTTTAGGAAGCAGTTGAGGAGAATGACAGGCGAGCGCTTACATAGGAAGCTTATTCGTTGGAGTTTCGGATTCACACGCGAACCTACCATAGGAGACGCCAACGGATAAGGGTAATGGACGCACAAGGTGTGAAGTATTTATAGGATGCGGTTGCCATGTCAGTATACACTTATAGAAATTGACAACCCATGCACTTACCCCAGATGGCTAAACATGGTGCGATAAAGTTTTTATCGTTCCCACGCGACTGGTGGGAAATTTCCAGCGCTTATACTTGCTTGCTCTAGGTGAACTTATCTAACGCAGCTAGCATCAATGCAGTTTTAGCCAACTCTAGAGTCTACGGCACAAGTCTCCAAGGTTTCTGCGGGTTTGCTAGAGCTTTGTAAAGGTGATATTTTTGGTCCGGTCAGACCTACAGGTAGGGCCCTGTCTTCGTAAAGTGATGCAAACAAAGAAGGACTTGTCAGATGGCGGCAACACCAATCATGTCGTAAAAACAATTCAGCATGTGACCATTTTTCCGTTCTTATTCGTCAGACATCTAGCCCAGCAACCACCATTTGCTGAAGCTGAATGACATTACCGACAAATACAAGGGTAATTTTTGGTCATTTCTGGCTTTTAAGCTGTCATCAGTCAGCTATACCTAACCCCAGGTGATGTGGTGGTCGAGGCTCGAAATCACGACCTGCTAGTTAGAATTCCAACGCTCTACCCACTGCGCCACGAGCTAGCTGTCTTGCCGGTTTCGATCGAGAATAGTTATTTTCTGAAGCGTTGGGCCAACAGGCCGTTACCATCTCCTTCTCGGGATTCCTGTCGTCCCAGCGTAGCCACGAAAGATTATTCAGCTGGCTATAAACTACTTATGAAGTGTGCATAAGTATCGAGCACTTGTTTGGTGCAAGATAAAACGGTCTACCAAAGTAAACCTGAAAAATAAGCAGCATTAGAATTAAGTCAAGTTATGTATAAAATGAACGCAAAAACATGCGCATGGTGATTAAGCGACTAAATTGGGTGATTTACCTTGATGTAAGACTCAATACGCGGCGGGATGTTAGTGCCAGCGCCAGAAGCAAGCGTCACATCGAGCATCTTGAAGACAATGTTTTGGGGACTCAACTTCCGACAGTCGACCAAAAGCAGTCGAAACTGATACCTTAGAAATGGTATGCATTATGCAATAATTGGAAATAGGAAAAAAGACAATTGCAGTCCTAGTGCCATTATCATGATCTCACAGTAGGTGGGCTATTTCATTAAATATTAATAAAATTTTGAAATTTGCTTTCGGTCAGAAACGATTACTTGGGTGGGGCCGTTGATGGGTCGTGCGGCATAACCGCAAGGTATATCAGTCAGGCCAAGAATACCGGTTTTGGAGTGAGCTTCTTTCCGGTCGTCGGCAAAAATTATTATTTAAGTCGCACGAATTTTCCCCATTTGGATGCCACTTACATCTTTGTCAAATTATATACTTGAAAGGATATCCCTTGGTTTAAAGAAGCTTATATTATGAGATTTTTAAGACCGTAAATGGTCCATAGCTATGCAACATGTTCCATATCCATTGCAAATTTTATGGACGCTACCACGTGTGTCAAACAATATTTTTGTGCACGTTTTCTACAAAATACATTTGATTTATAAGGACATCGAAAAGAAAGTGAAAAAAGCAGACAATTTAATTATCATTTTTAATGGGCGTAGTTCTTGCAGGCAGGTGGAAAGAACTTCATCCAAAAGCCGGCATTCTGGCGTAAATGAAATAAAATGGATCTGTACCGCAGGATAATTAATATTACCACCACAGCAAAGTAATCAAAGAACGCATCTCAGGGAGTCGGAGAGATTAGTGTGATCCTATTTCCGTGTTTAAAAGGAATTGAAGTATTCGTTTATTGCGTCTGCAGAGAGGCTTTCACAAGCTCTGTTCCCCATTGGTCGTAAGATCTTCAAACTATATGCTACGTACTTCCTCTAAAAAAGGAGTTGCATACTTCTTTGTCACTAGGTTGAAGCTTCTCGCTTTCAAGCCCGTCGACGGAGGACCGATTGAGCATGATCGGGACGGACACAGGTGATAGACAGTCTGCATACGAAGTTGAACCAATTAACCCGAGATCACGTTCTGTTTCGATTAACACAGCAACATCAATTAAGTGGTATTTTCTATGACAGCTCAGCTTCCGGATATAAGCTGTATGGATGCTTGCGTAGAGGCAATGGCTGTGCAAAAATGAACAGGGCGAAGTGGAGTTCGAGAAACTGATGGCTTACGTATCAAGAAGCCTCTTTATGTGCTCTAGATCACACAGCAGTGAACGCAGCTCAGCAAACGGATCCACACCAAAGGTACGGCTGCAAAGACCTGAACAATAGCTGCGGACTTCTTCCCTGGGCGTCAATGGAGAAGAGTAAAAGTCGTTGGCTTTAGATTCTACGGGCTCCAGATTGACCTGGGCACCGCGGCAAGGAGACCTCGAATCCAGGTGATGGCTGTGCTCGGCCACTTGAAGGGACATTGTTTGTCGAGTTCAGAGTCGGTCTGGTTCTGGCACACCCGTTCTAGAATTTGCACCCGATCTATCAGCCAAGTAGCGATAGCACCCTGAAGCGTAAAAGGAATAATTTTTGAGTGGAGAAATAAGACAGGGCGGTGCAACCGGTGGACAGGCGTAGGAGAGACTGTCTGGCCAGGCATTTCGTTCCCGAAATAACGCGTAGAGCACACGTGCTGTTCCTTTATAGGCAGAAACAGACTCAAAGAGCAAGTAAGACAGGCACAGGCACCCACTATCCAGCAAACAGAGCTAATCAACCTTACAAGGCTGGTGAAAGCTTTGCGAGCTCAGCCCATGCACGAGCTTAATGACAGATGGACTTCATCTGGCCTCGTTCATACACTGTTCTCCGACTGCATTTCACGTGGTTTGCCCAAAATAAGACTCGTTTGGTGCCCTTTGTTCCGCAAAAAAATTACTGTGTTGTGAGTGTTTTTACTTTGCCATGGCCAAACCAACCCCGTGCCCCGGATCTAACCATCTGCAGTCGTCTCGACTCGGATTTGATAGTATTAGATGGTAGTGAAGCCGACCTTGAGGCAACCTTTCTCATCCTGATTAAGCACTTATTTTACCTATTATAATAAGTTTACTAGGTGAAAAGTAATGGCCTCGAAGACAAGCTGAGAGTATTCGGTCCTTCTTGGGACCGCGATAGCCCTTTTTAAAGCCTGAATAAGGCGTGCGTATGGACCAGCACGTATATGGCACATGTAGACGGTGGTTTGGGTTCACCGGTCTCTAAGTCCCTAATAATATAAATTACCTAGACTCGGACTCACCCTGAAAAACGAAGAGTAAAGAAGATGAATCGAGGGGAGGTCCTGACCCAACATGACAGACCACGTACACTCGGTCACACATTTACCCTTGGCAACTAAAGCATTCGAACCCAAGATTATGCTCGAGGATTTAGGATAGTTTAATTGCGCGTTAGTTGGAGGACAGTATGCATCAGATTGAGGCGTTTTGGCTTTCACCCAGATTCCTCTTCACGTCTGATGCCATCCAGTTCCGGGGAGAAAGTCGGTAAAATTGGAGGCCAATTCCATGAAAAGAGCAACGACTTAGTAGGTTAAAAGGAAAGCCAGTGAATTGAGGGGATATAAGGACACACCAGAGCGTCAGGACAGTGCAAAATGATGACGTTTAGAAATTCAGTCTGTAGCCAGGTGTGTAGGGCCTCCTCCGATTCGATAAGAGCCGCCGCCTTGGCTGGTGCACGGTCTGTAGTGAGAGGTCGCTGGGCCAAGACATGGAGATACTTCCTCACAAGATTGCTGTCTAGCTCTGACTTGAATTCAGCCTGAAAGAGATTAATGGCGAAATTCCCAAAAAACGATCATAAAGTTATATAGGGCAGGTCAATAGTAAACAGCGAGTTAACCATGGCATACGGGACGACGTCAAACGGCTGATGGCTGCTCCGCTGTTCAACTCCTATCAGCACTACCGGGTCTGAAGTGCGAGGCTATTCCCAGACAACTGTCAACATAACTGGTCTGTCGAATGTAGCTGTGAACACGACTAAGAATAGGCTGACTTACAAACGCAGTGCAAAATGTTATGGAGTCTCTATACCGGTGATAGATGACCTCACATGTTTTTTTTTCATATCAGGTAAGCTATACTTCTCAGAAAAAACAACGAACATCTAATTTTTCCTAAAAATTTGTACTGAAGTACTCTCGAAAGTTAGTCCTTGAAGATGCAGCGTACATGCTGCTCAGGATTCCTCCCATTTTAACATAAAATGAAATGTTTTCGGGCAACAACCTTGTTCGTGTTAAAAGATACATAAAAGTAAAGCGATTTTTCAAAACGGAGAAAGTTGACACTTTCATACATAACATCTGAGAGACAGACACTGCCCCATGCAATGACCATAAAGATGAAAATCAGACAGATCTTGAGAAGGAAAATAAGCTTTGCCAAAGAAGAGATTCTTTTGCAATCAGACTGCATACCTAAAATTCCTGCAAAGCCGTCAAAGTCTTAATTTGAACTGTTACTCACAGTATGTGGGCCGGCTCATAAAACGTGATGATGGAAGTTGAGATAGTCACCTTAGTGAGCAGAACCATTGCTTAGTTTACTAATTCGTCTAGCCTGTTGTGACAAATATCCTCTTTTTTATTCAGAATATGTTTCTAAGTAGTTTTATCAACCTAAATCTCTAAAACTGTGGGAGGAACTCTACGTTACTTTATAGTTGGGTGATTTTCTTTGATGGTAGTTCTCCTAAACTAAGTTCGCGCATCAGTACGTGTTTTTTTATGAAAGGATAGTAAGCTAAACCTGAGAGTTATACCAAAAAACTTTTCACTCGAAAATTGGGTTTTCATCCTGCGTAAGTCCAATGAACAAGCAAGTTATTTTTAGAAAATACGCTTTATTGATCTTAAAAAATCAGATACGTACATGCGTGATTTCATGCCCTAAAAAGCAGTAATAATAACTACAAGACATCGCTTGTTTAAAGGTCCTCATATTGTTATGCCCACCACTGAATGGCCAGGTTAACTTCCAGGCACATAATAAGACACTTTTATGTGCGGTCTATTTTATGCTAAAACGGTATTTCGAAACGCGATAGACCGAGCACCACCAGTTTGAGCAATATGTTAGTATTTATAGGGCCACTCTGTTATGCATTCATAAGAGTGGAACGGGACATTAAGTAAACGAAGATAGCGAAAAGTGAGTTCTTTCGTTTTCGGCCCAAATATCAGTATTTGTCGGGGAAATGAGAAGAACAGCCAAAATTTTTATGTTTTCCTCACTTCACCTTGGAAAAAGGTAAAGTACGTGTACATCCATCAGCAAAATGCCTCACTAAAGGGGTTTTTTAAACCATAACTTCTTAGAGCTTTCGATTGCCCAAGAGCATAATGCAACTCACACCTTCGTTTTCCGCGTTCACTTTAGGTCGGCAATGAAGTTTTGCGGTTGGCGTGAAAAATAACGCCCAAGAACCGACGATTTGGGTAGATGCTTTCAGGATACATCTTAGTTTGAAGGTATCGATAGACGACAGTTCGACCGTCGATTACGACGAGGTCTATCGTATGCTCCACGGAAGGGTGGTGCAAGGGCGGTGACTTGCGCGTAATTTAGTTTAAAGTGAGAGTAGACTTGCGTTGCAGCTACCGCACTCTCTCCTCCTCCCCACCTGAGCCCGGTGTCATGACAGAGTCAAGAAGACCGGAGATGGGAGAGGGCGCAGGTGGCTGGCGCGGCCGGAGCCGCCCCTGAGCGTACCACCACACCTGGCTCGGATCCCACGGAGTGAGATAGACACAAACTATAGAAGCTATCTTTTTGGACAGTCAAAAGAGCGAAAATCACAAAGTATCAATGGATACGTCAAGTACGACAGAGTCCAGCACCGCCAAAAACTACCCAGTAATTTTGTAAGAGAAAAGTTTGCCTGGTACACAGAAATTGCTATGTTTATGATTGTTTCTACAAATTGTGTTCGAATTTATTTGTTCCTGACCAGCCTCTCCGTATGTAGCCTTATTAAAACTTTTATTCATGTGACGAAATCTCGTTGCTTTAATCGACCGCATCTCGCACAACGCGAATCGCGAGAATTGCTCCGCATCCTTGTGGAACAGTTTTTGAACCTATAATGAAACATTACCTCAATATGGGCCTTGGTTCACGTGATAAAAATTTTTAGAGGATGTTTTGACATCAAACGTACGCAAATTTGACATTCAAAAGTGTGGTTAATTTTTTGTATTTACTCACTGTTTGCATTGGCAGACTGTATATAATGCTAAAACTTTTGTTTTACTAATTTGATATGAATTTTCGTGTTTTTGGCCTGCCAGCTTCTCCCAAGAAAATTGTTATTTCCAACGAACGAAATAGTGTTTTATATATTTCTTTGCCTTTCGTTTAACAGAAGTTAGCTATTTATTAGTTTCGTGGATGTATTTTGAACTGGGTTTCAATTTATTACTGGTTTTTCGTTAAGTTAGGCATAGTTAGGGAGTTAGATTACGCACTTTAAGTAGTTTAACCATCTTGACCGTTGGCTCACGCAAAACGCGAACTGAGAGACTAATTAAATTGTTAGGCTTTGTTCGTCAGTCAAGGACAAATCGGAGTCTTATATAGGAAAACTAATGAAATCAGGCGCATACAAGCGAGCTACATGGAACACACCTGGTACATCCTCCAAAGCAAAAAGACGTCAGACATGTCCGGGCTGTTATACTGGGCGGTTAAACAGGTGGCACATACGCTGAGTATATTGGCCGCTGTAAACTTGCGCCAGAGCGATTGCCTATAAGTTTTGAAAAAAACGCCAATGTCATCAAGGGATAAGACGTGCTGAGTGAACAATCTAAAATATTGGGCAGTAACAATGGTTAGCAAGAAGCGTAAAAATGAACTGCAGCACTTACCACAAGAGTATCTAAAGGCAAAATTAAGGTCAAATTTGCCCGCGACTGAAAGCTTATGGCCTTTACAGAAATTGTGAGGAAACTGGGCTTGGATCCTTTCCCTTCCGCCCGCAGAAACTTCGGATGGACAGTTGGTAAGTCGAATACAGCAACAGTATGCCAACCAGCTGTTGCTATACATCAAACCGAAGGCTAATATCAACGATCAGCGGATCACCACTGTACGTATATAGGTGTGTTAAGGAAGTATGGTCTCCCACAAAGTCATGATCAGCGGGGGAGTACAGATCTTTGGGTGGGGGGGGGAGGAGCGGGCGGCGGGACCCTAAGCAGTCAACGGGTGAGACGTTCATTTGAGGGTGGGGGTGTATGTGTGCTCCATTAGGTTAAGACGGGAATTGGGCAACCCAGCCTCAGAGAATAAAGAATCTTGCGTGAAGCCTTCTTTACAAAGCGCGCTGATTGTATGCGAGTTTTACCTGACGCATGGATCACCAATACGGATAATGGGCGTGAAACCGAACCCCGCTCTCGTAAGTGGCGGCCCCTGGCAGTCTCGTGACTTAATCACCTCACATTAAGTAGGTTCATACAACCAGACTGGGCAGGGTTACGTGGTGGTTAACTGAGCAAGGGCTAGATTTCTAGTGCCACTTGGAAGGGCTGTCGCTCACAGCTTTGGATCAAAAGCACGTTGGTAGTCAATGCGGTCATCCTTGTTCTCCCGACTCCAACGCAGCTGCGGAGGGAAATTATGTCAAAGAAGAAAACCGGTAACAGTGAATGAGAATACCGTACATTAGTTGGTCATTCGTAGGTTAGACTCGAAATCAGAGGTAGCGGAGCCTGACGGGTGAACGAGACACATTTACAACCTCGCTACCGCCACCGCCGTGGTGGGCCGTGGTGATCATGCGTCGGAGCAGGTATAAGAAGCCTGGTTTTCACTCGAATGCTCAATTTAACGCAACATAAACCGGCACACTACCTGCCTTTGCTATCCTGGTTGGCAAGAGTTTATCAAGTCATGGGGGCCATTGGGGATAGTTACTCATCGCCATGAGCAGCAAGGACGGGAGTTACACAGACCAGACCATACGGGCAGCCGTTTTCCATCTACTGTCAGCAATGAAAGTCAACATGTAATTTATTGTTTCTTGTTTACTTAGTCCAGCCCTCACATTGTTAACGCTCATAAATCGCTGTTAAAATAAACATTAGTATAAAAACGCGAATACAACCGGCACGCCGTATGAGATTGGCGCACAGGACTCTGAAGATGGATAGTCAATTTCACTGCATGAAAAGCGTCTGGATGTGCTACCTAAGAAACGAATTTTCGTCGCTGTTAGAATAGCAGTAGTGTAAATCAGTCTATAAAGTTGACGCACAGAACTGTTGTGCTGATAAAACTGTTGTATAAGAGTGGACTCGTTGAATGACAAGTATTGCCTTTGAAGCCCCTGCAGCAGTATGCCCCATACATACCACATGATGAATTAACATTTGGAGCCGGTGGAGGATGTGGAAACTGCTATCAATCGCATCCCCGTGCACTTTCTACACCCAATTCTCGGGTACATTCGGAAAGAGCGATGCAATGTGCCTCTAAAGCATCAGTGAGTAAGTTCGCATTCATTTCACTTACCACTATTTAGTAAAAAAGGTTCAAATTCGAAACCCTAGTTAATTCTCTCTCTACCCTCAGGTTTTTGTTAGCACCCACCAAATGCATTTTGTCATGACACAGTGCGGAATCGCTGGAGATAACTACCATCATGATGATAAAGGGTAGCCAGAAGATATGCAGGCGAAGTTCTCCACTCCGAGGATGGTAGCCAGCACCAGGTGCAATCGACTTTTTTGAGTCCCAGAGGAGCGGAGAAAATGTACGACGACAGGAAAGAAAGGTCGCCCCGCTCAACTGGCTGCAGTTGACGACCAGGTGAGCCCGCGCCACGAACATAGCGCATTACCCTTGCTACAGTGGAATCTACCACATACCATGTGGGAGGGGGTGAAAACTCAATTGACACGCATGTTAGAACAAAGAGCGGACCGGTAGCAGTAGCTGGTTGCTGCTCCTAAAAGAGTATACTTAATGATGAGATTCTGAATGAACGTCTGGTTATGGCATGCCTAATCCTACTCGCTATCACGCAATCCCCCGTCCATCACTGTAGCATCAAGGTAGATCTCAGTCTAGATTTGGACGCATATCAATATATCAATGGTCGGAGGCCTGGGCTTCAATCAATTCTCGACCTGTCTTGCTTCGGGCATGCACGAATGCCGCCTTGACGGCTGCAAAGTTGAACACATGGCCTATTGCGTCCATCTGGGCAACCCCTTGCGAAAATTCGTCGAGAATTGATTGAAGCATGGGCATCTGATGAGAACTCAGTCAATCAATATATCGATCTTACGCCGGCATACAGAGCCCTGTTCGAATGCTCATATAAATAAAGAAGTGGTTTCGACGATCGAGCAGCCTTCTATTTCTCCCACTTATACTTTCTAAACTGACGACGCAGGTTCATTTAGAAATTATTTGTTGCTATTCTGATCGAGAGCATTGCTTCTCTTAATTTTAAGGACCTATAAATAAAGAATTCCGCGTTGCCAGTCGTTGCGTATAAACCATTTTTTAAACAGAGTTCTCGGATTTAATGTGACATTTTATCAATTACGTTTCTCACTGAGACAGTCCCACAACATGCAAGCACTTGTAATCATTGAACAAACTTTCTGAAGAGTTCCTCTGTCATAGTATCTGAGGCCACTGTAATTGTTGAATTAAGCCACTTCTTAACGCTCCCTTTCTTTTTCTAGTGAACATGCTAAAAAAACCAGTCAAACGTATAGAGCCAAAGGAATCCTCTAGACCCCTTTAGGCCTTTGAAGTATTCTTACAAGCGATAAAAAATGACTTGGGTAAAATTTTATCTGGATGTCGAAGTTGACCGAAGACGCGTTTTTTTACATTCCAGGTTATCTATAATGACTGTAAATTGGTCACAAGCGCTGGTATTTGCGACTAGCATCCCTGTAAAGTAAAAAACGCCACTAGCGTAATGCGGAATGCAAGCTAAAGTTGTTCAAAAAGATTTATCCTCCTTCTCCTTCACTAAAGGACTGTCAGCACGACGAAAGCTGGCTTTTATCCAAACTTTTTGCAGTTGAACTCTTTTACGGCTTCGCCACAATGCTCGGTTGTGCCATCCTGATCTTTCTTGCCTATGAAAGAGAATCCTCTTTTGTGTGAAATCCGGGGGCTTGTGTTTTGGGGCCAGGTCATGTACGTGGAACGCGCAGACAAGGTCATCACATATGTCAGAGACTGCGCCCATTCCCCAAACCAGACTACTGACCGGCTCGGATAGTGGCTGGGGCCCGAAAGTGGGAATATAGAGTGAAGTTGACGTATTTTCATCGTTATAAACAAGCTGACGCACCTGAAGCCATCACGGTGCGTTAAAAGCCGTAACTTGAAAAAATTGCGCGGTCTGAGTTACCCCGACGGTTGGCAGTCAGCCTAGTGCGTGTTTGTGTGGAGTAGCCGACTGAGATTGAGGATGCAATGGCTCCTTCTTCATGTGGGCTCTATGGCACCCTCACTCCGTGTGGCGACACGCCTAGGCGTGGCTCTGACCACGACAGCCACCTGCGCTTTCTCGCTCCCCGGCCTTGTCTCCTCGGTCACAACATCGGGCCCAGGTGGGGGGGGGGGGGGGGGGAGGAAAAAAAGTGCGAAGGACGATTCGCAAGTCTACTATCACTGTAATCTAGTTTATGCGCAAATTAACTTTCATGCACCACCTTGCTGAGCAACGCATGGTGGACCTCGTCGAAACCTACCATCGAACCGTGATGAGAGTGGACGCAAGCACGCGATGGGAAGAATGCCACAGGAGCTCAAAAGGAAGAGAAATTACAAGTCTTGAAGAGCGTGCAATAACTGTTCTGGAATTATAATCAGATTGCTGACGGCGACAAGTGGGATTGGAATAACCGTTTCTAACTTATTAGGCCTGATCAGCTAGCTATATCCAAAGTTAGGTGTGGGGATAACTGAGGCTCCAACACACGTTCTTCCAGCTATTAGTCCAGTGCTTTATTCACTGAGCCACGGGCGCATTGTCCAGTCGGTTGCGAACAGGTATATTAACTACGGAATAAGGTACCCCCGATCGCCTTATGGGACCTACTCGCCTCGTTGTGCCCTGGGGTTCGACCTAGAATCCTGCAGGCAGTGGAGCCTCAAGGTCCAACGGGACGAGTGAGTTCCGTAACCCGATCAGTGTAAGTACTTCCAACATACTTCCGATCATAACTGACAGGACAAGCCCGTGGCTCAATTGGTAGCTTTCAGCCTAATGACCAAAGAGCAGGCGGTTCAAATCTGAGGTGTTCCAAACCTGGGGTTGGCAATTTTTGGCTGATTAAGGGTTATAAGCCAGAAATATCCAGTTCAGTTTCCCTGGTATTTGCGGTAAGCTCATTCTTCCTACTCGGTTTGTCACTGCGACTGCCTGTGAGGTTCTTCATCGAATCCCACAGCACAACGGAACAACAAGCCCCATAACCCGATCGGCGAACGAGCTTTCAACATGTTTTGGTGCCGAAAACGAGAGCCAAGAGCACCCCGTGCGGGGTCGAAGGACATAACAGTCTACTGGGGAAAGCGTGTAATCAACACTGGAGATCGGAAGAATAGAAAATTTTAAAAAACACGAAACCGGGTAGAGGTAGAGTTAACGATGACAAATCATATCTCACTCGTCTCTATTACACTTCACAATTAAAAACACAGAAAGACACTTCCGAACATACCGTTATGAGAAAATGTGTAAGAGACCAGGGTCACGACTAGTCGAAAACCTTTACTATGGCTCCAATTTACATACCTATTCAGAACCAGAACTGAGGCTGATCATTAACCCATAATCCACTGCAACACAAATTGAAACGATCAACCCAACATCGGAAGCCCAGTAGTCAACATGAAGATCTGATCATCGACTTCGACTGATGAAGTACCGTAAGCCGGCTAACAGTCCTGTTCTTCTGTGGATCTCACGTACATGCAACATTTCAGATTCACAGGTGATATCGTACCTCAGCTAGTAAATAAACTCAGAGCGGGTGCACGCTAAAGAAATTGGAAAACTCACTTGAGTGTACGACAGCTTGTCAGAAGCCGGAAGGTCTTTAGGCGTTTGATAGTGACCAAAAGCTACAAGCCTTCGTTAGTGGACAAAATTAAAGCCTACCAACTGGCCTTCCTCAGAATTTTCGGGGATCTGGAAAACAAATTTAATAAAAGGATTTGTGAATAATGGCTATGGGATTAGCGTCCTACCAATCAAACTGCAAAAAAATGTGTTCGTTAAGTTTCGCATTGAACCTTAGGGGAATTATCACATGCGGCCGCGTAACGACACGCGACACAAGCAGACAGACTTATGACGAAGACAAAGGAGGCTGGAATGGCTACTGGTAGTTTATCATCTCTTGTCGTTCAACGCTAAGTCGGGAGAACCTGGGGTCCAAACGCAGAATTGTTGGCCAGTGGACACCAAGCCGAACGTTCTGCCACTAAGACAGAGGTTTGCCACCCTGTCAGTTGCACTTGAGAATACTAATTTAAATGGCAGTGGCGCTCCACCAAGAAAATATCCTTGTCGCTATGACTTACAACAATGAATGTGTTGCGCATTGGAGCGATTTCGATCGCCTCTCACGCATTACTGTCGTTTAAAAAACAGGTTCGAAAGGGCGGCGAGGTAGGAACCCGGACGGATACCATAAGGAAACAATGTTAAAATCTAAACGAGCACAGGAGATGAAGGCTAAATGATAGGTACAGGAGACGATAATACCGGGAAGACGGATCGTCTGTGTTCAAATTCATCTAGCGCGTAGTAAGCACATAGTGCATCTTCAAAAGCCAGACCGGCCCTGCCAGACACGCACAGCCGTCGCAGTGTCAACGCCCCAACCCACTCGACACTACACAGGACCATCAACAACTCTCCCTGTGGTCATATCGCTGGTTGTGATTAGTTTTTTTGCAATATCCACATACGACAGTTCAACGATCGCGAATGAGGATGTCCACCATGTGCCCCATAGCATGGTGGACGAAGGAAAACGGACTCCCGCTGCCTCTGCTGCACTCTATCCCTCATCCACCTGAGCTCGGTGTCAAGAGGACCGGAGACGGGGTCGAGCGCAGCGACTGACAAAGCTAAACAACTCTTCTACGCGTACCGCACACGTAAGATGGACCAGGATTTCACATAAACAACCAAAAGGCGGCTCGGATCCCAACACGTGAGGTTTTTACACAAATGGGTTACACTGAACAGATCTTACATGCGTGAGTGTGGCACAGAGGCCATATTAAGAAGGAGCAACTGCGCCTGCCTTGGTCGATTTCGAGGTCTGAGCTGTATCGTCAGTGGTCAACCTTTCAACAGAGGTTCGGCTGTTTGCCCGAAGATGGTGCATTCGAAGGAATGCACATCTTAATTATTTGCTTAGTGGCAACGTACACCATAAGGCCACAGAAAAATAAAACGTGGTAATTGTATACAGTAGCATAAGGAGGACAAAGTGCAACCTTGGGGCTGATTTCATGGGGGGAAGGAGATCATATTTCAGTCCAAAGTATATTGACACCCCCATTTCTTGGCACTTACAACAAGTACAAGGTAAATTCTTCCCTTTAAAATTTGCTTTGTAGAATAGTTAAAACACTGAATGTTCATTAACAGACCATAAATATGCCTATACGGATGAAATATCCTTTTTGTGCATACCTTCCGATTTTCCGGGAAAATTTCCTACCAGTTAGAAGAGAAGAAGCTAACGTGGACAATTTTATGCATTTGCAAGTAATTTCCCCATTTGATAATAAGTGGAGATCAATAGTCAGTAGTAACGATATGTGCACGATTGATAAGCCAATCTCCATTTTTGATTCTGCCGCAGAACTGGCGACTGAGTGTAAACGCAGAAAAACGAAAAGCAATCTGAATTTTCCTACTGAAAATAGTGAGATAGAAAAGTAAGGCTCAACTCAGCATTCAAGCATATAACAACCTCATCGGCGTTTCTTAACCGAAAGTGTGAGGTTAAGTGGCATCGAAGAATGCTAAGTGATAAGGCACACTGCGCGATGCATGGAGAAATGCCTAGTACCGACAAAATATTACTAGTGCACACGACAAGGATATCTACAGAAAGTCCTTCCTGCATATAGGTGTCAGGACAAAGTCAACAATACGGACACTACCAGGAGACAGAGGACAACCACCAGTAATACCGATCTGTCCCAAGCGGGATCACACACTTCAGTCAGGCAGTGGCCCAGTTAGCTACTCGTGCCTCCCCTAAGCTTGAATCTCTCATGCGCAGACATTAGGTTCATAACACTAGTTCACGACCCTAAAGGGCTACTGTGGGTGATGTTTCAGTCTTATATATCTTCAACTGCAAAGTTATAAGCTGTGGTCAGCACCTCTATACCTCAGCCATTGCTGCCAGATAGTCAATGTCTTCCGAAGATTGAAAGTCGCCTCTCACACGCTCCACCTTTGGCCCAGTCGTCCCAGCGCAAACTAACAATGTGCAAAGGTTGCTTCGCAGTTGGGTAGGGAGCACGTGCTAGGGCACTTAAGAAAAGTTTTTTAAAGTCTTCCGTGTTCGCAATAGCCTCCCTGAAAACGAGCCTGACGTATCGCGCCAACTTAGATGGACCGTCGGACAGGAGCCTGACCGTAAAACAAAATTATTTTAGAGATATCATAAGGGACTCTAAGAGCGCAACCCTTTTCTGTAGTCCAAAATGCTAAATGTATCTACCTCAGAGTGAAGTCTCGATTTTTTGAGTGGTTTTTGCTCTGAGAGCCGAGATAAAACGCATCACAAAATAGTGTGCCCTTTTCACGAAGAGACACTTGTAAGCCTTAACAAGGAGGTCACTTTAATGCAAGGCATTATCTCCGAATTAGGTCACCAAATCAGCTCAATTTTAAGGGCCTCGCTTACCGCAGTGAGCAAATCTACGATGGGTTAGGTAGCCGAGGATGAGCATGCGTCATCAGTGGAAGGCTGTCCAAATGTCAAACACAATAGTTCAAAAAATTTTAACTTTGTTCAACTTGTAAACATTGAGAAAATGGACGAGAACATAAACGCTATATCAGTTGTCGGGAAATAATTCAAGGACTTTATAAGTCACCTTCTTCCATATGGACAATAGAAGGTCGCTGTGACTCCTGAGAGCAGGGATAACACCACGCACTGCTAAATTTGCCATCTCGAAAGTGCAGTCCACCGGCTGAAATTGAACGACGAGTGGAACAAAAGAGTGCGTAAAAGAATGAATGTGTAAAAGAATGGTTTGCGTAAAAGAATGTTTAAGGGTAAAAGAATGTTCAAGAACAACCGTAAATAACAAAATCAATGTCCCTTTACCTTTGAGAGCAACCTAATGGCCCTTTGGACAGTTTCTTCCAGCGAAATATATTCGGTGGCGACCTTCTGGTCCTCCTCCTCCGTGAACTCCTCTAGTTTTTCCGCAGCCTCGGCCAGAGATTCCAGGCAGTAGAACAACTCTGCTGACCTGACAAACTGGAGTAAGCGAATAGGACACACAAAGCATGATCGACAGCTGACAGTATGAGGCATCCCATTCGTGCTAGTTAAAACAGTTAAACTGACATTAGGACTGAAAGGTGTTGCAGATACACGGGGGTAGCCTTGAGTACACGAATGGAATAGAGTTAGTAGCAAAAAAGCCGAGTGCAACCCCCAACAACTTGACTCTGTTGTTAATTTAGAGCAGGTTTGAATAAATAGAGCTCGATGGGGGCGCGCATAGGGCATGTGCTGAATACTAACGTGTTCCGACGACTCTGTAAAAGAAATCTTGTGGAATAAGTAGGTGTGGAATTTTTGATGTCCCTGTTGTTATGTGATTACCTACAGAGCTGAACGTCTACCGGACTAAGTCTCAAAATGCTATAAGCAATCAGATTTACTATGGTGAAGATGCCCTCCCACTTACGATTATTGTAATAGAAACGCGATGGAAATCTGTCCATGCGTATACTGGTCTTCCTTCTGCGAATTTACTTCATTCGACTGCTGGCGATGCAGGTCTAGCCAACTTAGAGTCTAAGGCATAACTCTCCAATGTTCCTGACGATTTGACAGAAGTTTTTATAAGTGAGGTTCCACAGGCCGTTCGGCTTAATGGGAAGGTCCCGGCTTCGTAGTGACGCCCACCGAGAAAGACTTGTTGAATAGCGGAAACATTAATCATGCCGTAAGATCAATTCAATATGTGACCTTTTTATAGGTAACCGGTTTGTCAGATTATCTATAACTGAAATAATGTCGCTGCATGATCCTCGACTGCTTATTTGTCAGATCTGAAGGTCAGCTTACTTCGTAACCAGTTTTCGCTGAATGCAGATTTAATATCTGCTTCTTTTTGACACGCTGGTAAGCTTGTAGTTAGGCCAACCTTTAAATTAAAGCACGATTCGGCACATCTTAAATCCTGGGTCATCGAGCGTCCTACCCCTACAGCAAAGATTTAGACGCAGAGCCAAAGAAGCCTGCACATAATTGCGGGCGAGGATCCGCTGAATGGCTACACCTAGGCACAGCCGAACTCTTATTCGTACCTCGGTGATGACATACTTCAAATAGAGTGCACATTAAAAAGTGGCTTCAAGAAAATCCCATCACAACATGGCTAGATATTCGGCTAACAGTATATCAGATGCTATTAACAGAGGTTTATCCACATATTATTATCTAAAAATAAGCGTTGAGTGTAAAAGGCGTACCTTAGTATCAAGGCCGAAGATTTGCGAAAAACGTTTGGCCCGTTCAAAATCATTTTCTTTTATAAAGCACTTCAGGCTGAAAAGAAACAAAGATGTATCCCAAAAAACAAAATTAATACTCTTAGGTATTATGGCAAGGAACTCGTACACTAGTCTTGCTACCCCATATAAGGCAAGGTGAACTTGACAAACAAAACACGCAATACATGTAGGGCACTCTTGAAATTTTCAATTGATATCGCTTAAAAAAGTCTAAGTAGCCATCGAATTCGATTAGACGTGTACTACATTTGAAATTTAGAAATTTTTAAAAGTGAAAGGAAGGTTTGTTTAGCATTACCGCTCCAGAGGATCAATCCTGACGAAAGATGAAACGGTTTGTAATCCGCCATGATCGGATGAAGGGGCATCAACTTCTACCAAAAGAGGTGAGACAATAGGTCCAACCGTTGAGATGAGATGAGATTGTTCCGATACCGTGGTAGCGAAAACTAGCTCTCGACTGACAGAGAGCGAACGAACAACAAGAGCATCGTTAACTAAAGCATCATTTAAAGAATGCGAGTGTATAAAAAAGTAACGTACGAAGTTACTGGAAGTCAGCGATAATTGGTTGAAAGTCAGTTTAACTCCAAGCAGCTTTAGGAATGAACTAAGCCTCCGCTTTCATGTTTTAATTCGAACGTTAAATACATAACACTTCGATAATATGTGGGGAAGTATTTGCATAAGTGGTGAGGGCAGTATTCCAAAACAAATTAAGTGACAATTATATACTAGTGTTGAGGCCATTGGAGAGCAACAATTTCTAAATGCACACTGCTCCAAAAACTTCTCATCCAAGCGATAAAATCTTTCAATACCCACTTTATAGATACTGAATTTCGGATAAGGGTGGGGAGGGTTTCCATAAATTTAAGTCAGTCCATCTTCCCAGGTTAATAAGTACGAAAAAATGTAATCAAAGCTTAACTTGCCTGGGGAACAGGTGAACCTCGAGACATGCCTCACTCTCACCTCTGCGGAGCAAACAAACACCAAACGTTGGAAAGGGTGAATTCTTGACTTCGGACTGCATAAAGGCTCCCTTCCATACGGCAAAATCAATTATGTCACCGCCTGAAAATAATGGTCCACAGCATATACCAGCGACGATATTATACAAAAGAAGTTGGCACTAAAGGGAATAAGCGATAAAAATCAGACAAACCTGGCGATTTAGAGCCAAGAAATAACCCCGGTTTAAGAATTGTGACTTATTAAAACAGAGTTCATTAGCGGGGAACGCGGCAGTAAGTCGCGGTTCGAGAAAATCCTGATATTCCCGGGTGATCTGGAGAGGCGCCTGAAGTAAATACTTTTCAGAAAAATTTACATATTTTGAGCATTCTAATGAGCGCAGGATGCCTTCCTGAAGGATAATTACAAGCAAAAAAAAATTACATCGTTGAAGTCCAATGTAAATGTACTTAGAGCCTTGAGAGAAAACACATGATTCTCCCACGGGAACTCCCGAAATCCCACAAAGGAGTCACGATCACCTAGATCCTTGGACATTCGAAATGATAGCAACGTCCGATTCGTTCGACAATACCGGTAAATCCCCGGTCACTCACTGTAATGTCCCGAGCGGGTCGATGAGCTGAAAAATTGGGTAACTCTTGACATCTCAGACAATTCACCACATGCACAAAGAAGTAGAACGGGAAATTTGGCGACGAGGGTTTATTTGACAGTTAGTGAAAACCGGGGGACGTCGAGCAATTCGAGGACGAGGTAGGTAACACAGAGATGGTTTATAAAAGGACAGACTTCAGGAATGAAAAAAAACAAGAAAAAGGTTAAAAGGAAGATGCTTATAAAGTGCACGTTAAGTATAGCGGGTGTGACAAAGCCGCCCTTTTCGAAAAGCCACTGTCCTCAGTGGCTGGAATAAGGAATTTTGATGGTGCTGTCAACGGGATTACGAAGGGTGAGTCAGGGGGTTCGGGGAAATGAACTGCCTTCAGCCTGTTAAAGTGGACGAGGAGGGTGTTCCGGTTATCAGCCTCGCGTATCCGGTAGACGTTGTGGAGGAGCCAATGTACAACAGAGAAGAGGCCAGACCACGGGTTGTGAAATTTGCTAAGTTGTCCTAGTGGTGGGTTGGTCCTGTTAAGCCACACAATATCACCTGGTTGGAACGGTGATCCATGTTTTTAGCGATCGTAAAAGCGGGCTTGTGATTGCTGCGAGTGTGTGCGAGCAATCCCTTGAAATTCTTGGTAGATCGCAATAAGTCGAGTGACATAAGATGGAGGGGTGGGGGTGGGGAAGGCGGGCTGCGTGATAGGCAGATA
Organism: Schistocephalus solidus; assembly: GCA_017591395.1. NCBI lineage: Eukaryota > Metazoa > Platyhelminthes > Cestoda > Diphyllobothriidea > Diphyllobothriidae > Schistocephalus > Schistocephalus solidus. The sequence continues at coordinate 72,641 of WEDG01006400.1, forward strand.
GGAATCCAGGGGGAGTTGAAGTTCCTAGACGTAGGTCAACATAGCGGGGGTGAAGCCTGTGTATTTATGTACCATAGTACGGTACGATAGGAAGCAGCGCGGAATAAGGGTGTCCCAGATTTCGTTGTTGGTAGTCCTTGTTTTCTGGATGCCAAATTAACTACAGAGTTCCTGTACAAGGAGGCTTTCGAAGTTGGAACCCTGGCCGAAGTGTAGAACATCTAAAAGCCCGAATCGAGCAACCCACGTACACATGATAGCTTCGGTAACCATAACAGCTGTCTGATCAGGCAGGGGAGATGCTTCCGGCCATTGAGTGACGAAGTCAAACATCACTAAAAGGTATCGGTTACCCTTCCGTGATTGTGGGAAGGGGCCAAAAATGTCGACCACGAGGCACTGATTCGGTTAGTCCGTGGTAATCGGTTGCAGCGGCGCTCTAGGGTCGTGGTAGGGGTGTTTGGAGTGTGCGCAGGCTTCGCACTCTTGGAATACGAGGACAACGTCTTGTGGAAGATTAGGTGATCAGAATCGATGTCTTGCCGTTTTTTTTTAGTTTGCCTTGGCCTGCGTGACCCAATTGGCGGTGTAGTTCACGCAAAACACTGCGTGTGTGAGGGAGGGAGGGAGGGCGTGACGAATCGGGGATTGGGGGTCGTACTGGAAGTAAAGTACGTGGTCCCGCATAAATAGGTTTTTCCAGAAGGCCCAGAGTGCTTGTGCTTCGCGGCTTTCTCCCGACATCTGGTTCTTTGACGATCTAACAGAGCCTCACGCGAACATGTCGTAGATGAGACCGACATATGGATCATTGGCCTGGAGGTTATCCCAGTTCAGGGTCACGGAGGTCACCGAAAGGGCATTAAGATCGAGGTCCTGGAAAACGGAGCAGCTGTGGGGTTTGTGCATGGGAATTCGCGATAAAGCTTCCGCATATTAATTCTGTTTCCCTGGGCGGTGGACAACGTTAAAGTCAAAGTCTGCTAACAGTTGTTGCCATTGTGCTACCTGCCCTTCCGGTTCGTGAAATTTTTTTAGCCACTGCCGAGCTGAGTGGTCCGTCCGGATGATGAATGGTTTACCCTTCAGGAAAGCAGCTAACCTTTGGCGAAGACTAAGGCCTACATCTCACAGCGGGTAGCGCTGTTATTTCGTTCCGCTTTATGGAGTGTACGGCTGCCATACTGGAGCACGTGTTCTCTGCGACAGCACTCCTACGATCGCATGGCTGCTAGCTTCTGTATCGAGGATAAACAAGTCCCTTACGGCTCAGTTCAGGAAAACTAAGGATGGGGGCAGCGGTAAGGGTTTCGTTGAGGTGGGTGAATACACGTTCACACTCAGCTGTCCACCAAAATGGTCGCAAATTCTCCGTTAGTCTCGTGAGAGGAAAGGCGAGACGGTGATACGACGGTATGAGGGCCCTATAGTAGCCTGCTAGCCCTAGGAATGAGCGAACTTCGTTTCCGTTGGCTGGGTGTGGCCCATCCTTGACGCCCTCAATATTTTCAGGGTCGGTACTGAGGCCCTCACTGCTAACGATGTGGCCGAGGAAGGGAATTTTTGTTTGTAGGAACATGCACTTTCTTGGGTTGAGCGTCAAACCGGCTTCATGATATCTCGTCAGGTTTTAGAGTACCATGGCACCCCACACGTTTACGTCGTCCAAGTATACGAGGCACTTCTATGGGCAGAGATTCTGGAGTATTTTCTGCATTACGCGTTGGCATGTCGCCGCCGCGTTAGCCTAGCGCATAGGCATTGTGGTGAACTCAAAGAGCCCCGATGGTAGAGGAAAGGCGGTTTTGGCGCGATTCTCTGGGTGAACTTCAATCTACCAATAGCTTGAGGACAGGTTGAGGGTGGTGAAGAATTTCTTCCCTGTCATAGAGGCTAGGAGGCCGTCCATACGGGAAAGTAGTCTATACGGTGACTACATTTAGGCTCCTGTAATCGACTCAGGGTCGAAGGGAATTGTCCATCTTTTTAATAAGAGACACCGGCGCTGCCTACGCGGTGTGGACGGTTTTATGATGCCTTGTTCAAGCATATTCTCCACCGATTGGTTTAGTGCTTCCGGGAGGTGGAAGGGTATCCGTCGGCATGGGAGGTTTTGCGGGGGAGCGGATCCGGTTTTTATTCAGTGCTGTACGGTGTTGGTCCGTCCAATAGCCTGGTCTGCCCATGTGAAAACGGATCAGAACGGCGCCAATGCATGGAAGAGGGATCGACGGTCAGAAGCCGGAATGTTGTCTGGTAGGATTTCCTCGATGGAGGAAAGTTCAATAGGTGGAGGTGTATAGATGTCGACACTGTTGACCTCCATGGCTAGCTTGTTGTCGTGGAGGAGGATCAAGGATTATATGTCGGGAAGAAGGTAATGGCTCGGTCGTGTCGTTTTATAAATCACAGCTGAGGATGACGTTCCATTAAAGTTCGGAAGCGATGTCGGATAGTTTTGTCTTTGATAGAGATTGGGACTGCTGCAGAGCCGCTAAGCTGGAGGGCGGAATTGTTAGCGTTGGTGGTAGCGTGTTTCGCGAAGGAGACTATCGTGGATCAGAGAGACTGTTGCCCCGCGTCTACTAAAATGCTAACTTTCTTATCAGCCACCGTGTCCGAAATTGTCAACGGCTTAAAATCACAGGAAATTGTAAACAAGGTGGTTAGGGGTAAAGGATGGCTACCCGAGTTGTGACCGCATGTTCTTGCGGCTTTATCGTACCGTTCGCAGTAGTAGCCGTCGGTATTACTCGATATAAATGAGGTTTTTGGGGTTTGGCGTAGGGAGGTCTTTGCGAGCATGGTAGGACTGGGGGGTCGCCCCACGTAGTTGGTCGTCGAGCGATTGGAGGCTCCTGAGCTAGGGGAAATTGGGTGCGCCGAGTTGCATCTAAAACAATGGCCTCTTTGGCATTAGCCGGAGGGTGGATGGTGAAGATCATGGTCAATTTTAGGTCGCGTATGCCGATTATCATGCGCCTAAACGTCAAGTCCTGGTCATCATGGGGTGGGGGGGGGGGAAAGGCGCGAATAGAAGTGCTTTAGTTCGATGTAGAAATCTATTAAAGCCTCACCCCCACGTTGGGTTCTGTTGAAGAAGCGTTGTTTTTCCGCAGCCACACTTGACTCAGACTGGAAAATTTGTTTTAGAGCCTCGAAATACTCTTCGAAGGAACAGAAAGGGGAGGGTGCCAGCCCATCTACCTTGTAAACAAGGTCAGTCGCAAGCGGGGATTTGAGAGTGGTCTTCCTGAGTTTGTCAATGACCAGCTCTAGGTAGGGTGTTGTTGCCGACATTCATTTGGCGAATTCATCACCTGCACGCAAGATTGGCAGTTGTATTGGTTGGGGGATGAAGACTGATGACGCGGATGTTTGGGTGTTGATGGTGTGAATACGACGGGGTTGGTCAGGGGGCGTTGATGCACAGTTTTAAGGCGTTCAAAAATGTCAGAATAGATGTCAGGGGAGGAGAATAGCGACAAAGGGTAGGCAGATACAAGTTTCGGGGGCGTGCAAGATGTTGGCGTGGGTTTCCTGACGGGATTTTTCATGTTGGACATCACTGCCACAAAATTTGTAATGTACCGAAATATATGGAATAGAAGGATTATTGATACAATAAACGTTACAGAAATGGTAAGAGGAAATATGGTATATACGATTATTGATACACTGAACGTGATTAGGTTTGAAACGATATGGCGGACGACGAACGAAATATGACTTATCGGAGAGACGGCGGCGGGTCCGATTTCCAAGCACACACATTATTATGCTTCGTCTACAAAAGTGGGAGATGCCTCTGTTAAAACAAAAAGTATCTCCGGTTTTGGTCCGTTACACGATGCGACATCGCAAAAATTGTAAACGCGCGGGTAACCCGCGACTCATACTAGTCGAATTATTCAAACACATTTCACATTGTCCCTCAAATGGGCGTATTTTGCGACGTTCTCAAGCTGAAACCAATGCTTTAAACGTAAAAGATATATTTAGGTGCATAAATGCACAAAACACCTCTTAGATTACCCACGAACGAATACTTCCGTTATGGTTGCCAGCCGATTCACATTCACTCCGCAGCAAAACCACAGATATAAGAGAAAAAATAAAATAAAAATTGAAAATGCAAATTTAAGCCGTAAGATATAAGCCTGTACTGCTAGATTCTTACGAGAAATGTTGCAAATAAGGGTAGTCTTGTTTTTTATAAAGTATGTATGTTAATTGGTATGGCTCTTAGTGCAAACACCAAGCACTCTGCCACTTGCCTCAGCAATTTTGAATCCTTATTGCCTTGTTGGATTCAGAAGGTGGAAAAGGTATTGGCCCTTAGAAGTCTGTGTACAGCATTGGTTTGAAGGGGGAGTTGGCCGTTCTCGTTGCAGCCGCCGACGCCACGGTGATCTAACCCCAACTTCCACGCAGGGTGGTTAGGCTCGATGTGTACACTAAAATTGTCAATCATAGCCAGCACGTCTGTTGTACGTGATTTATCCAAAGGATAAGACCGATTTTCGAGTAAACGTTTCTTCACCACGTCAGGGCTGGTCCTTAACGGACAAAGCACTAATTATGGTGGCAAATTTGACTTCCTGAAGAGGCAGATGCAGTGTCATAAGACGCCATTTGGGGCCCAGCGACGGATATGGTGGCCAGCTTAAAATGTGTTTTTGGATGAAAAATGCAACGCCAGCCTCGCTTCTCTCTACCATTGGGCAGCTTCTCTGGAATAAGGTTTAATTTTGGACTGCTTTCCATCGGTACTTGGTGACCGTTGCTGCAAGTTACAACGTTGTGGTTTTAATTTAACAGTTGTGGATTTTCAGATTAATTTTCAATGCATAGTATCGACGGAGAGCGTTTTGCTTAGGATGCCACTTAGCGTTTACGATTAAGGAAACCTAGGCTTAAGTGGTCAAACTTAGACGTTAGTGTTCGGTTTGGGATTTTTTCTTATGCTTTTCACGATTATTTGGTGGCATGTGTGCGGAAATCGCCCGACAAGTAGCGTCAGTCTACTGCGGTTACGTTGCGTTTCACCATTTTACTTGCAGATTAGTTCATCCGTATTTTCGCCATTGTGTGTCATTTCAAACTCATGGATTGAAATACCCGTTTACGTTGCATTTATCGAGTGATAATACCGGATTCATTAAAGGAGATCTCCCATTTTAGTAGAATGATCTACCCACTCTCCCTCCGACATTATGTATCTTGTTCTCCAATCAGCATGAAAAAATTACGATTAACTCAAATGGCTCGTTCGAATATGGGCTTGTTATTCGCCTAGCCTGTAAGAGCTTCCCTCAATTGTGGCCTTTCTTCGTGATAGGACTTAGAAGTACACTTGGTTGAAGCGGGTTTCACGTGTTATATCGATCACTCAGGCTTAGCTTCTTTCAGTTTGTTTCAGTTAATTTGGTAAGGGTGATAGGCAAAGCCTTTGAAAACCCCATTGTTTACATGCCGGTGTGTCCTATACATATGTGTACGTCTTCTTGAGAATTTCCCGTATGCATATACATTTCACAAAATAAAAGTAGCATTTTTTACCAATAGTTCATGCCTGGAATTATCGTGGCATTACTTTGGGTTCAGGTTATTGAGGGAATGCAAGTAACACATATGATTATCCAAACTATTCTTGGAAAGCTGTAGGGACTTCGCATCCACGATTGGTTACGAAAAATCATTCCAATGTTTTATTAACCGTTTCGTGAAGAATTCAGAGGGGAGTTTTCATTTTTTCCTAGGTAACCGTTAAAACACTCTTTGAAAAGCTGATATCCACTCATGACTGTAATATCCTAAAATAACGATGCATGATAATTAATTTTCCAATACTGCCGATAAATTCAACTAAGTCTAATTAGTCGGCAGACCCTACCCCGGAATCGACTGCACTCGCATCTGATTGGAAGTGCTTATCCCTTTGAATCGACAGCAGACATTTCTTCCTCTGTCGAATGAATACTCTCGAACGTCAATAACAGACTTGTCTTGACGCTAACAATTCTCACCCTGATACATTTACCCCATTCTGTATAGCTGTTTTATTTTCAAATTTTACTATTTCTAAACAAATGCCAAATAATCCGACTATGGTCTAGTTCCAGAAGGATGACTAGGTTTGAATATCAGTACTTCATCAGTGGTCACCAACTCCAGGAGGTAAATATTCTTAAGGACTTGGGTATATGGATAACACCCACTCTCAAACCATCGTCGCACTGTGCGAATATAGCAAAGAAAGCAATGTGTATCTTAGGCGCAATCAGGAGATCCTCCGTGAATTTTGACGGAGAGCTTTTAGGGTGCGTGTTTGGAACATTTATCCAACTGGTGTTGGAATATTGCGATCAGGCGTGGCACCCTTAGACGAAACATAACTACGCTCTGCTGGATAAAGTTCAACGGAGGGAACGAAACTACTCAGCGGATTGGACTGCCTACCCTATGAGGGCCGACTAGAAAGACTTAAAATTTTTCCTCTCTCTTATAGGCAATACAGAGGGGATATGATCTTAGTCTTCAAAATGGTCAGAGGAGTTTATTGTGCTATTCAGATGGCCAACATTTTTGAATTGGCAAACATGACACGTCTCCGAGGTCACCAATACAAACTGAAAAGAAAACACGCCAAACTTGAAGTGTGGGCCAACTTCTTTTCCCAACGGGTGATTGAAGAATGGAACAAATTGTTAACTTCGGTTGTTCAGGTTGAAAGCGTTGAAATGTTTGAAATAAGACTTGATGAATGTTTACTTGATGACATAAATATAGTCGACAGCAATGATCGATATGCTTAAACGGCTATCGCCTTATAAAATTTGCTTATTTTGCTAACATCTATCTGTAAATAGGGTTTTCAAAGGCTCTGCCTATCTCCTTTATATAAACTGAGTTATACTGAATAAAAAAATTATTGAAGACCTAGATTGTATTAAACTCTCTACAGGGAAAATCTGGCCACATATCTGGCAAAGTCCAAATCTATGAGAGATTCAGTCAACCTTGTGTTCGTTGTAATTTCTTCTAATGTACTGTGTAGCCTGTTGCTCAGTTCATCTTCTGTTTCGTTAAAAGTCCCTCCCGGATTTTGTTGGTGACATTTTCGTTCACATGATGTGCTCACATCGATTTTGTGTGATATAACACCGGGCTAATTTCGGCCTTTATCCTGCCGCTTGGCAGCGGCCTTCTGCTGCTGCATGTGCTTCCATGCGGCCTTGTTAGACTCCAGTTTTGTGAATTCACTGAGGTACATGCTTTTGCTGCACAAACCTGAGTCTGCCTGTATTAATACGGTACTCCTGAGGACTCTGCAGTTATTTGCAACGACTTTGTTCTTCGTCTTTTCGGGTTCCGCACGAGGTTGTGTGTAGTGATATTAATACTTTCTGTCAGGTGTGTATAGACTGATTTCTCGGTCATTTCAGTACCATTTGTATGCAGAGAATCTGGTGGCGTAATCTTTTTGCGACTTATGGACACTGTTATTAGCTCTGAGAGAAAGTTGAGATTTCCCTCTAAACGTCTGACTTACGTGGCAAGATCAAGTTTTCCATCGCGGTGTGCATGCACAAGCGGAATTACTTCGTTAGTGTTTGGTTCCAAAGCAGTTGGTGGAAGACTGCAACTTCCTTCGTGACTGGCGGCGTGGGTTTTATTACGTGTTATTCAAAGCGATTGAAATATTTCTGGAAGAACTTGTTCAAAGAAAGAAGTGAGCAGTTAAAATAAGTAAACAGGATTACGCCCCTTAGAGTATATTAGTGGTTAGGTGATCAGGACATCGCACGATGGTCGACTTTTGGGGGCATGGTCGGAGGTTCAACTCCAGCCGATGTCGAATTCATTTTTCCTCCTGCAGAGTTGGAACGTACATGCATACCTCAGCCATGCTTCTGTTGATTAGCTGAGACTGCAGTCATTTATAAGCCTACATTGTAACCTATTCCAAAGAAGCAAATGTATCGGTAGTAGGTTTGTTTGCTCAACGAATTTGAGCAGTCAATTTTTAGAAACATTTAAGCGACTCAACCTTTTATGTAACGAGTCCTTCTACTTTTGCGAGCAGAATCAAGAAGCATTGATGCTGGTTTTGGGAGCGTGTGAACTTCAAAGCTTGTGCGGCTCGTTGGGACAACCTCCCGAACGTGGGATAATCCACGGTTCAGTAATATAGTGAAAGCAAAGGATTCATCTCAATCTAAATATATATTTCCAAATTTCGGAGATGATACAGTTCACTTGTCAGTTATTTCAGATACACATGCCTTCTACACTAAGGAATAGAATGAAAACCTCGTATGCTCCAAGGGCTTGAACTACGAAACGAATTTCAAAATTGTACGGAGGCATGTGGCGCTTTAGTGTAGTATTGGCTTGTTACATGATAAATGTGCATCCTAACTTGTGTTGAGAGTACCAAAAGTACAACTCTTACGTGTGCCGCATTTGGCTTTCTGTTAATTTTTTGATCTGTTGCTTACGTTTGAATGGCATTACCTCTCTACCGATTCAGAACTTCTTAGCGATTCTGGTAAGAAAAATTTGACGTGGCTTTCAATATTGAAAACAATCTTATGTTTAAAGTAGTAGTCAATTTTTGTCCTCAGAGTTTGATCTTCAGTGGGATTTCGCTGATTATAGATAGAATTCGTTTCACAGACAATCAGCCTGCTTGTTAGGTTACGGTTATGTTTTTGGTTTACATCTGAAACAAACAAGTCGGTATTACTTCGAGTATTCCATTCCATGTTTTCCATTAAATCTCATGGTAAAGGTACCCCTATGGACTTCGGATTATGGAACTAATGATTCCTTGGGACATTCACTGTTGTCGATTTGCGAATATTGGATTGATCTTATTACTAGCATTTATGTTGTCTGCTTGTGTCGACCGTTTAGCGGCAAGGATCCCTTTACCATCAGGATTTATTGCTACAATGTTACCTCATACTATGCGCTCCTGTTGTGTGCTATTGTTCTAAGGCGTTTGGCTGTTCCCTTTATTTTGTGAAGCCATACAGTTTTGATTAATCTCCTGAGTTTTTTCCATTCATATGCGATTGCAACTGTTTTCGTGAGGTATTCCTATGGTATATTATACACCTGCGGGCGCTTACGCCATTTGGCCACTACATTGGAGTTTTCTTTGGTGTTTGCCTTATTCGACTAACTGTTGATTGTTCCCAGTTGCTTAGACAATGCCTATCTCGTGTACATTTCTGGAATTTTTCATTCAAAAATCGGCCTTTCCTTTTCCTACCCAGCTGAAACATGCGTGTTTCTCAAACAGCGCATCCAATGTTTTTGATATTCATGCATGCATTTGTGTTCTTGGCTTATGTTTTACTTTCTGTATATGCCCACAGCCAATTAAAATCGGCTCCATCATAAAGTATCTCAAACAATTGTTGCAGAATAGGCTGTGGTTTGATATCCGCACAACTTCCTAGCGTAAGTTTTCTTGAATAAGTATGGGCGTTATCCAACTCGCATTACCGTTCCCTTCTTTGTGCACCTCTTTCCGATCGCAGTACTAAGTAAGGTCAGGTTGAACCTTACACTGCCCCCTTTAGCAGGCTTTCGGTACGTTCTTTGCGCAACCCTACATGTTTCTCTAACTCCTTTAAATTTTCCCGAATGCCACGACAAGTACTGCATTCTTAGGATTTGTCTTGGATTGTTGTTGATTCGCCTAATTTCAGTCTCGCCAAGGAATCCTGTGTGTTTACCATATGACTTTGACTCGAGGTTTTTTGGGCTTGGAACCAACGTTCCTGATTACTCCATGCTATATGATATGTCCGTTAAGGTTTCACATATGAAAGACACATGTATTCAATACCTTCCTCGAAGGCAGCCGGTTGATACCAAAGCCTGATCCCTATCCTAATGGCTGTGTCTCCCATCATTTTAGACACTGAAATGCAATACCATCCACCGGTTCGCGGAAGCGTCGAATGTCCATTTTATCTCAATACTTGCAGTTAGTTTGGCGAGCAGCATGTTTTTACCTTGACAGTTCGCACGTAATCAGGTAAGTTTTACAGATTTCAGTGCATATAAGTACACCATCTGACAGTTCTGAGGGTTTAAACCTTTGGTATTTAATTCGGTATAAGTAGTACACGTAACACGCAGGAAAATTTTCTTTTACACTTAAAATTTTACTGCTGTACCCTTATTTGTCTTTCCATACCACAGGATACGAAAATCACATTCGCATAAAATTTTATTCGGCTTTCATGTTTATTTGTGCAGCAGGTATAAGCTTCCGGCTGTCAGTTTATTCACTCAATTTCATGCGTACCACCATGTTAGCCTTTGGAGTGCGTAATAATGCATGGGATTAAGGGTTGCCTTTGTTGACCGGAATTTGCCGCCGTATCCTATGGCAAAATCAACATTAAAAATGTTGTTTATATACCGTGTTTGTAATACTTTGGCTGTCTCATTCGTTTCTTGCGTGTTCTGTATACCTTTCTGTCGCGCGATGAGCCCGGCAAAAAACTGTTGTTTGGTCTAGCACGCACACTTGCACACTGAGTTATTTATAAACTGTCACGTTTGCACTACGCGTACTGTTAAAATTTACTGTAAGTGGCCTAAATTCTTTAAAAATTAACTGGCCAAAAGCTGGAAGAACTTCAGGCTACAGAAGAACCTGTCACTCTTGGGACAAAGCGTTGTCTACTGCGAGGCATAATAAATAGAATTGGCATGCACATCCTGCGTCCCATACGTTGCCAACACAAGATATGGTCAGATGATAACGACAGATGGGCTGCACAAAGCGTACGTCAACCATAGAATCGAAAAATACATGGCAGCCTTCAAATAATATCGTCACTTGCTGCAGGAGCAAGTGTGAGCAATACAAAACATATAAACTGCTCGCATAACTGAAGGCATATATGACCACATGCATCGCAACAATACATCGAATTTCACCATTTCTATAAAAACTTTTTTAAGATCCCCAAATCAAAGAAACCACACCGCAGTTCATCGTCAATGGAACCACACTCCTAAAGGAGAAATTTCGGAATCTGATGCACTGAGTTGAGAACTTCAGGGGTGCAACAAATCGCTCATATACAATCCCCGACGTCATCAATGATAAATATCCAGATGGAAATAAAAAAAGCTGGACTTCCCTATCCCTCTCTCAGAAATACTGCAAGCAGTAGGTCAAATCTGCAGCGGGATAGTGCTGGAATTTGACGAAACCCTGACTTAAGTCGATGAACACGACGGCCCCCTGCCGATGGGTTAATTTGAATACTTTTCAGGAAATGCGTCTGGAAGAACGAGGCTCCCAGGATTTCAAGTATGCCACCAACGTACGTATCTACAGACGCAAGGGCTACCGTTCACTCTGAGGCAAGCACAAAGACATTCCCCTCCTTACCATTTCGGGAAAAATCTTTGCCCATGACATCTTTAATAGCCTAAACCCCCACTTGGATCAAGGAATGCTCACGGAAAGCTAATGTGTTTTCGGTGCTCCCGCGAAACTCCCAATACGATATTCACCACACGTTTACTTCAATAGAAGTGCTATGAAATGCGGCAACGCCTCTTCAATACATTTTTAGACCTGATGAAGGCCATCGATACAATTAATCACGAAGGAATGTTGAGGTGCATCCAGAAATTGATTCATGCACATAGTAAGCTTACATCAAAAACGGAATAATGGCACGCGTCGTTGACAATGTGACAGTCTTAGAAGGGTTCCAAGTGATATCTTACTAATAGAGACATACCATGAGGAATGGTCTGGAATAAGCATCTTCATAGGTCCGTCGGTCAGTATCTTAACATCCAACGAATGCGAAAATTCCTGCGAACATAAAGAAACCCCTATCAATGAAGTACTCTTCGAATACGATTATGCACTTAATGCCACGGTAGAAGAAGTGATATAAAAAGCATAAAACTCTTTGCCCCCAGCTGCGCAAATTTCGGACTGATCATCAACACAGAAAAATGGTGGTCATATGCCAACCAGCATTAATGGAGGAAAACAGTGTTCGTTAGACTAAGATACTTGGAACTTGACTCGTACCAGTAGGCAAGTTCGTTTACTTAGATAGTATCATGTCAAACAATACCGCGGTTGCTGACAAAGTGAACTATTGGATCTTTAAAGCCAGTCAAGTCTTTGGACGGCCACATGAAACTCAAGGAGTACAGGTAAAGAATCCTAACGACATGACCGTGCGGCACATAAACACGGACCCTTTACGCCAACCAGGCCAGGAATCTTAACTACTGCCACTAAAATACTCAACAATGCAAACCCGTAGGTCACACCATCCAAATAATTTTGCTCTTTTACAAAGCACAGCCGTATTGGAGTTCGGCACATGTCCGTAGGGTTAAAGCAGCCGACTTTAGGGTAGCTGTTGTTACCTTCGCGCGGAAAGGGGTTGGAAAAGGTGCCCAAAATAATTGCTGGAAACTTATACCCTACGAAATTACTCTGTGGCTCATACAGGCAAATTTCGTGGTCGAAATATAAAAATAAACAATGAAAGCCCTTGTTTATATTCCCTCCGCACCACCCCACAGACAGCTATTGTGAGTCAGTCCACTCTGACTGCTAGTATGTTTGCTCTATTTAAAATAATCCGTCGAGCCACTGGTCTGCAAGAAGGACAACGCCAGTAACTCGAGAACGGGTATGCTCAAAAGTGGACATCGTTGCTCTCAGCGAGACCCGATTGTCTGAAAATGATCAACTAGAGAAGATAGGTACTGGTCACAACTTCTGAATCGACCGCCCAAAGGCAAGTTTATGCAATGTTAGCATCCTCTTTACCAACCATAATAAAATCATGGGACGAGTGTCCTTTCTGCCAGAGGACTTTAGCTACCACCAGACTTGCATGCTATTTCCGCGTGGAGCTCAACGTGAGAAAATAGAATTCTCACCTTCTAAGTGTCGTTACAAATGCTTCGGGATTGACAGACTACAACAACCCGTTATTTTTGAAGGCACACCTATGACTGAATGTTCCATCATCAAGGATTTAGGTTTAATCTACACTATTAATTTAAATCTGTCACCTCATACCAATATAGGTACGGCTAAAGCTGCACAGATTTGTGGCTTTATCTTTTTTTAGAATTTTTTTTAGAATTTAGAATTTATATTTGGTTAGCACCAGCAAGGCACTGTCTAAGCAAACATTAGTAACGAAATAAAGTTATGACAATGTATGCAGATAAAATGTACAAATACATAACTTTTCCTGCTATGTCAACAGTTAGCGGTGTTTTAAAATTAATGGTGAACTAGAAAAAATAGGCAGTGAAAAAAAACTCCTAAAATGAAAATGGAGGCAGAGTTCAATAGGCCTTCATTTTTGAAAAGAAGGTAGGAGAAAAAAACTGCTAAGGAAAAAATGGTCAGGTGGTAGATTAGGGTTATACTGTAGTAGCATTTCAGAATGAGATAATGAAACGTTGAGGTGATTCGTTTTTGATCACTTAGGCGTATGAAACAAAATCTCACAAAAATGCGTCAATGAAATTAAGTCCTCAGCATCTTAGGATCCAGAATTGAATTTTGATGATGGTAAGTATCCAAAAGAAACGGTAGCATTTTAGACTGTGGACCACCGAATGTGTACGTCCGAATGACGTCATCGTTTGGATGACTGGTGATATAAGGAGACATCATAGTTCATGGGCGACTCGAGGTAGCGAAATATAGTTTCAAGAGGGTCACTTAAATTCTCGATGGTCCTTTCTCCGAGTCATGGGGAAAGCTACTGGGAAAAGATGAGGAAAATAAAAGGTTAATAGAATCAGTGTTAAGATAAATGTGCAGTCTTTGCTTGAATGCAGATAGAATAGTTAACGACCTAATTTCAATTTGCAAGTTATGCCAAAGAAAGCTTTACCTAGAAGCAAAAAAAGAGAGCATTTAGATGTGGAGGATGCAGGGGAAGGTATAATTAGTGCAGAATTTCTTAGGTTATAAGGAAGAGTAACGGGGGTAATGACAGAAAGCTTGGGGAGAGCTGCACTAGTATTAAGTCGAAAAAGGAGACAAAAGCCTGCTTCAAGTCTCCTGACCCAAAGAAATTTTAGCTTCGTTAGCTGGCATCTTGTTGAGTAGGAAGTAGTTGAAAGAGTTGGAAATAGGAGTTTTTTTGTGAAATGTCTTTGGACATTTCAATTTTTGAACGGCTAGATTCGTTCATCAAACCGAAGAAAGGACAGCTAAATTCAAGAATGGGAAGTACAAACATACGATAAAGTCTTAATTTAATTTCAGGAAGGTAGAAATTATAAGAAATAAAGCCGCAAATCTGAGCAGCTTTGGCCGTAATTCTATCGGCATGAGGCGAATGATCTAATTTATTGGTGTAGCTTAAGCCCAAGTTCTTGATGGAAGAACATTCAATCATAGGGCAACCTACAAAGATAAGAGGTTGCGGCAGCCTTACAGGCCCCAAAACTCATGTAGCGACACTTAGTAGGTGAGAACTCCATTAGCCATGTGGAGCTCCAGGCCGAAAGAGCGTCTAAGTCTGAATGAATTTGTTATAGGCACCGTTCGGTCGTAGAGTTAGAGAAGGAATACACGCATTTGAGGTCATCAGCATAAATAAAAGATTAAGAATGTTGAACTATCGATGAAATATCATTTATTTACAGTAAGAACAACAAAGGACCTAATATGGTACCTTGAAGGAGACCACTAACAATCGGGGTAGCACTTGAGTATGAGGACCCTACAACAACGTTTTGTTTTCAATCATTTAGGTATGATCTAATAAAGTCAGTAAGGGGAATAAGAAATCCTATAGCTTCTAGTTTCGCTAGAAGTCATGTATGAGGCACTTTATCGAATGCCTTACTAAGATCAAAATAGATAACTACTACAGATAGATGATCATTACGAAGAGAGGTTAGTAGATTTAGAAAAGACATGTGGCAGGTTTCACAAGAGCGGTCCGGTAAGAAGCCGTGTTGGGAGAAGTTGATAATTTGATTACTTATGCAAAAATCCGTGATTTGTTTTGCAATTAGTTTTTCGAAGAGTTGAGCCAGAGAGGGCGTTTTATGAACACCGTGATAGTTATGAATGTCCGAGCGGGAACCAGAGTTAAAAACTGGTATTATAATAGATGTTTTCCAATAATCGGGGAAGAAACTATTTTCGAGAAATACTGAGAATAACTTGCTTAGTAAAGGTGGAAAAGCCCTTAACTGTTTAATAAGTGAGTTTGGAATGTTATCAGTTCCAACCGAATGTGAATATTTTAGGTGAGCTATTTTCTTTTGAATACATGAAGGCGAGAAATTAATGATTGTTAGAAACGAATTTGAAAGCAGAGGAATTGTGGGAGTGGGGCTAGTTTCAGTGGTAAAGTGGTTGGCAAAAAAACAAATTTAACAACTCTGCTTGCCCAAATCGTCTGTAACAAATTTTTTGTTACAGTCGAGTAAGTGCGGAGTTACATTCAGATTCTTAGCCGATGACCGAACATGGAAGATTTGAGCAACAGATTTGGATGAATTGGCATCACTTAGTGCCGGAGACTCCCTACGCTTATCTCTCGTGAGCCTAGTTTTCGATGCTTATTCAAATATTTGTGCAATCCTTAAATGAACAGACAAAGAACTTTTAGATGAATCTTTAAGTTGATTTCGTAATTTATAAGTCTGTTCTGGAGAAAATGCGGAAGAGTAGAAGAAGCTGTATTTGAATTAAAAATCTTAAACGGGATAAAAGCCTTGATTTTTTCTGTGAGGCTCTGCAATAGCTCACGGAAAAAGTTTGGATCATTGATTGAGAATATGCTATGCCAATCTAGAGTGCTTACGAAATTGTTTATTATTGCATGGTTTGTGTTAGCAAAGTCGGGGTTATTACATTTAACCTCAGGCTTCGTAAGAAGGGGGACAGGAAATCAACAGTGAATTATTGCGTGATCACTCGTGAAAAGATCATGATGAAAATTCGTAAAGAGAGAATGGACATCATCTGTAAAAATTAAATCTAAAATGTTGTCATTTCTAGTAACTGATCTGAACAGTTTGGAACTTTTTGAAAAAGTAATAGTATCGACCAATTTCTGATGTTTAGGCGGAGAGGAATTTGCCTGCCAGTCAATGTCTGACAGATTGAAATCGCCTACGATCATTTTGACATCAAATTGAGTTTCTGCAACTTTTTAAAATAGTTCACAGAGCTCGCTTTTATTGCCCAAATTACACGGAGGATTAAAGACACAGCTAATTACCGCTTTTTTCTTGTACGGGAGGATGACTGAAGCAAAGCATACAAGCAAAGCAAAGCATAGCAAGCGTCGAGTCAGAAATAAGAGTGTGAGCCCAGGATTCAGTTATGCACAGCACATCTGGATCAAGCTTAGCCATCTTATTTACAACTGATCTCGCATTGATTGAAACTAAGCTGAGCGTATTCCTGAGCTGCAGGTTACGCTCATCAGTATTTATAAAAGGATAATTTGGTGGCGGAGAAGAAAACTGGAAAGAAGAAACGAAAGGTGGGAAACAAAATTGCTCTGGTCCACAATTTGTCGAAATTTTACTGTTAAGAGAACTGAGATTATTGTACAACGGCATATTTGGATGAAAACCTTGAAAGGGAAGGCTATATTGGGGCGTTTGAAAGATAGGGGGTGGCATAGAAATGAGATTTTGAAGGAAGTAAGCATAAATTGGCGGAAAACGTGCATTTGAAAAAGGAATAAATGATTTCGAAAAACTAGTAACAAAATTAGAAGTGTTAATTATTTGGGGATTTTGGACACTTTTTGGGTTGGCAAAGATTCTAACGTTAGCGTTCGCAGCTGTTGTAGATGCTGAGGGGATAGCAGGTTTCCCATCGGTAATGACATTACTGATTTTAATGCCTGGATTAGCCAATGATTCAGATTTACTAGGAGTTTTCTTAGGTTTATTAGATTTGGCAGCTATAGCAGGCATGGTTTGCTTGGGATGAGAAAGAAGTGGCATTGACACAATTTCACTCAAACCAGGAACAAGGTTAACGGGTGAAGATTTAGCTGGAATCGAAATTCCTGTCAATCCGGAGGGCCGTGGGCTTGCATTAGCTACAGGAAAAACCTCTGAGATAACTTTTGATATTGAAGGTGTAGACCAAGGCTTCTTATTTGCTAATGAGGGTGAAATCCGACGTTCCATTGGGTTTTATCCCTACAGATAAACAACTTGTTTTTTTCAAATATTGAGCTGAGTGCTCATGCTTAGAGAAAATAAGGTCAACTTCAATCGCTGAAAAAGTTTGACCAGAACTGGCGGGTTTTTGCTACGGAAGACAACTTTTTAGCTTCAGCGACTTTAAATTTAAAGCCGCATGAGTAAAGGAAATGAAATGCAACGTCCAGGGAAATTTTACTCTTGGGGACGTTTTTTAAAATAAAATTGAAACTTCTCTTATGTCGGTCAATTGACTCGGTACTGACCATGTTTATAAAAGGCTCTAGTTTCACGCATTGTTGAGAAGTGAGTGAAGACAACTTTCCCTCAAAAATGGTACCAAGGATCGTGAAGAGAGAACCATATTAAGACATAAAGGTATAAAAGTTTTCCAGGGCGTCAAGGTCTAATTTCTTCATGCTTAAGGTGGGTTGCTCTAGTGGAAGTTTTACGTGAAGAGGATGTTTGCGTCTAAGCACTGACTGGGGTTTCATATTGATTTTAAAATATAAGTATTTTTAAAATCGATAATACGAAAGGGAAATTGTCACTAGTGCCGGTTTGCGGAATAAAAGATGTAATATTTGAAATATGTGTTTTAAGCAAGGCACTGCAAGCAAATATCTGCTAGGTAACGAGTTTAAACTGAAAATAGAATTAGCTAAGAGGCTAAGCAGGATGAAAAATTATATCAACTGGTATACCAGTTAATGCAAATTATTCTTCGCTTGAAATAAGGTAAACTTACAAAATTTCAACTTTATTTCTAGAATTAACCTTTAGATTCCGTCCTTTTGACGTAAATCTGCGATAACTTTAATGAGGCTATGTAGGGTGAAAAAGTTTAAAACTGTATATTTCTCCCTTTTGTCAATTGCAATAACTGCAGGTGTGTGCAGCTGATAAAGAGGTAAAAATATAATAAATTTTCAATAATTTAGCTAATATTTTCTACAGGAAACGAAGAAATCGGTTTAAAATTCGAGAATTCACTTATCTTCAAATTTTAATTTAATTTCTATCTTCCTGAAATTAAATTAAGACTTTATCAAATGCTCGTCCTTCCCATTCTTGAACATTGCTGTCCATTTTTGGGTTGAATGACCAAGTGTAGCCGTTCTTAAATTGAAAATGGCCAAAGATATTTTACTCGGAAACTCTTACATCCGAACCTTTTAACTACCTCGTACTTGAATAGGTGCCAGCTAACTTACCTAAAATTTATATGGGTTCGGTGACTGGAAGCTGGCTTCTGCCTTTATTGCCTTAATAATAGTTCAAATATTACCCGAATTTCAACCATAACGCCTGTTAGTCGTCCGAACAACCTACGTAAATCTTAACTGATTATGCCGCCTCCTTTATCCCCTACAACTAAACGCTCTCTGTTCTTGGTTTCTAGGTATTACTTTATTTGAAATAACCTGCCAATCGATATAACGTTATCAAATAACCTGTCTACTTTTAAGCAAAGACTGCACATTTATCTCTAAACTGATTTAATTCACCTTTAATTTTCTTCTTCCTTCCCGAGCAGCTTTCTCCATGACCTCGAGAAAGGACCATCGGGAATTTAGAAGGCCATCTCCAAATTATATCTTCCATGCAGCATTCCCCCCACGAACTATAATGTCCTCATAACGCATGCCTCCGTAAAATGATCGCCAAGCAATTATGTCATATTGCGCGCTCGTTTTAAAGCACCTCCGTTTTGAATGCCAATACCCATCATCAGAATTACAAGCTGAATACTGAGCTGTGCAGGCCTCGGATTCATTATCGATTTTAAAGCCAACTAGCACCTCTGAGCGCATTATTTTGATCGCTTCTTACTCAATTATCGGATCTCCTATTATCCTTTCATACTATGCTCAGAAGCAACTTACCATGCTGCTTCATACGCCCTCGCGGAGCAGTCTAGCTGTTTTGACCCTACTCGGACTGTTAACGATCGTTTCGGGCTCCTCTGTTGGTGGTTTGAGAAATCATCAATGAGAGTATCGTGGTTGCTTCTCTGGCAATTCTACAATGGCCTTCACAATCTCTATGGTCCTTTCCTCTTTCAACCCTAAGCGAACGGATTATGCCTGCGGAGGTTTCCTCTGTCTAGAGTCCTTGACAGTTATGCTTATAGCCAGATGATACACATTGGGACCACACCTGTAGTGCTGAAAATTAGCCTCTGTCGTTAAATGATTTCTCCAATGATAAGGAGCATTTTGAACGCTCATACGCTCTCATCAGCATGTCGGTCCTACCAAACGCGTAGGTTTTTCACCTAGGAGCGACAGTTTTTTCTCCTTCAAATCCCATAAACCCCATTCAAGATATGCCTCTTCCATAAAATTCCCAGTGAATTTTTTTTCACTGACTGCTCTTTTATCCAATTTGTTGACCCCACTGATTTGTGTCAATTGTCATTGCCAATAGCTGACCTTCTTATAAAACGTAACTTAACACGATTTTGCACTCGTTTTAATTTATTTTTATCCAATGACGGTGCCCTTACGGGTACTCAAATAAAACAGTTATCTATCTATTCTTTCTAAAGAGATGATAACCACAGAGGGATACTTCTTGTTCTCGAATGTCTTCTGAGAGCCACATTTCTTTCAGGACAATTATATCAGGTGTATGTTAGAGAGAGAGATACGCTTTATTTTGAAAGTAAAATTCCAAAAATTTCAGCAAAAAAGGTCCTCCATTCACCGTGAAGAATCGCCCTTGAATGCGTCTCAAAATATTGATCAATTTGAACTTCCTTCCAAATGGTGCCAGCTTCGTGCACTTATGAACTCATTTTTGTGGTTCGAATAAATAAATAGGGTTAAAATACAGTATATAATGGGTGAACTAGGCCAATTGACGTACAAATAAGAGGATTCCCATGCAAATGGAGAGCAGACAAGATGGCGGCTCAATTTCAAAAGCCCACGCCATCATCAACAAACGTCCGGAGATCACTCATTTTATTAAAAAAAGGCTCTGTAAATATTAGTTCATGACCTCCAACAACGAAATAGCAGCGTCGGTGTCTGTCCCCGGTAGATGGTAGAGAGCCATGGCTTCAAGGGACTGCGATCCTTATGTCTTTATAGTCAGCCAAATAGCATCGATACCATTGGTAATCTTCTCCGTCCTTTCACACACTGTGAAATTGCTCTTAACATACTTCGCAACTCTTCCATCCTGGCGGTGGGTACGGTCTCTCCTGAACAACTGATACCTGGATGATGCTTCTTCGCAATCGCTGATGTTCTGTGAGAGCTATGTTTCTGTGCTTGCTATAATATCAGAAGACAGAACGGTTTCCTGTATTCCCAGTTCACCGAGCTTCGAAAACAGACTTTGGGCGTTGGTATACAGAGATTAAAGTTGGCAACACTAAGCAGAGCCAAATTCCATTTTCTCGAGTTTGCCAATACTACTTTGTCGCCACCATCATGAGCATTGGCTGGTTCCAGGGCAATGTCGTGTTTCTATTTATCACGCGTCCCCTAAAAATAACCAGACAGTTCTCTCCAGCTGCAAGTCTCCTCTTCAATTACATCAGTAATTCACGGCGTTATAGACGTTCTGCTGGAGAGTAGTCCGGCTGGAAAAACCTGCTTATGAGAGTTTCGAAGGTTGGTCTTTCTAGAGAGAAGTAGATTAGCCTCTTCCTTGCTGTCCAAGACAATTGTAATAGGCCGTTGTCTCACAGTTTCTGACTGTTCTATATCCTTTTTTCGATCCTGTAGGCTGCGCGAACGGTTAACTTCTGTCCTGAATGAAGTATATTGTTCTGCAGATGCTGAAACATAGCAACGTTTTGGAGATCCTTTCCTTTGAGGAACGAGCAGTTGCTTCAGGTAAACCCTGGATAACTACGCAATTCGCTCGGTGTAGGGCGTTCTTCAAAACACTGTTGACCATATTTCTTCTGAATGATCTGAGGGATAAATGAGAGTTGTTTTTAGCTTTCTACTCCTGTTATGGTGTTTCCCAATTCTATCTTGCCACGCGTTGGTCTTTTTTCTGAAAGAAGTTGTGTCTGAAGTCGGATCTGCCTTTGAAGAGGCATTATTGAAGATGCCCTGATATTATTGTTATCCAATTTGACATTAACCGGGTTGCAATCCATAAATTAAGAAGCTACTAAGACTGTATTATCTTGAATTACTTGCGTATTTTACTTTACTTTTTTGCTCGTACGCAGGTAATCACGTTCTGTCCGTCAATATTCTGCTTCAGGAGTGACCTACATCCCCGATCTCGTTTTCCATTTTTTTGAGTTTGATCAATATATAGGTACAGCCAACGCAAGGTTCACCTTCGTAACCCCATTGTTTGTGGTAAGTTAACTTTTGGCCCGTTTCACCGATCTTGGGCTGCAGGCATTAAGAGCACGAGCAAAAATCCTGGAAGTGAAGGTAATATTGCCAGGGTTTCCTTCTAATGAAGTGCCGCAGCTTTGCCTGCTATTCTCGTCAAAATTGTGACCGTCTATCAATCATGAAATTTGATGAGTATTTCGAACAAATGAGTACATCTAGTGTTTTACAGTTAACCAAAAGAACTTGATAAAACGTATGAAGGATAGTTAGAAACGCCTCAGCCGTTTTGCAGGTCTCGAGAAATCTGGATAACTTTTGACCTTGTACAACTTTGACGACTTGTTGTCCAGGGCTGTTAATTGCGCACGAATCAGTTCTGTAGTCCGTTAGAATTCGTTGAAAAAAAACAAAATTTGCTCGAAATATGATTTCTGAGAAATTTCCACACGAGAAGAAACTTCCAAAGACGAAGGAAGTAATTTTGCACTTAAGGTTCTGGTGGCAACGTCGGAAACGGTAAAGGTGAGGTGGTATCGATTTTGAAATAGTCGCAGTTAGAGAGCAGATAATCCCGTTACGCTCAGTCGAACTAATGTAGGACCTTAGTAAAGAAGTCAATCTTGACCAGGATATACTTGAATCCGCGTAAAGAGATTGGGAGGGGCCCTATGATATCCAAACCTACGCGCTCTCCAGGGAATCGGTATTCATTGGTTGAATTGGGTCTTGAGGGGTAGGTATGGGGGTTTGAAGGTAGCGCAGGTAGCAGAGGACCGACAGAAGTGCTCTACGGCCACCAAAACCTCCCTCGAGTAGCAAGTTCTGTCCTGCGCTGACCGCAGTGGCCCAGTTTGCTGTGGAGGTCATTCATGCTGTACTCAACGAGGCAGACTTAAAAAACTAGGCGTAAATAATGAGAGATTTGATCAAACTGGAAGAATCTGTCGTTATCAATGGTAAGATAGGGCCACTAGTTTAATAAAAGGCGGGCATTTCGGCTGGATCTCATCATTTTCCGTTCTGAAGTTTTACAAAAACCGCGGATAAGGTGACTATAGATAACGACGGTATCTAGATCATTGCTCTGCACTGACGCTCAGTTATAGTGTGATGGTTCGGAGACCACTATTCCATAAACGTGCAATATTGGGGTATCCGTGTCGGCACTTAGAGTTTGGAGAAGGCGGGCTAGGGCATCCGCATTACTGCATTTTGTTCCCGGCCGATACTCGCAATAAAAGTCGACGTCCTGCAAGAACTCCTGCCAGCGGGCGAGTTGGTCCATCGGATCCTTAAAGAACCGCATCCATTGTAGGGCTTGATGATCGGTTCGAAGTATGAATCGCCATCCAATTAACAGATGTTTAAATTGGCGTATAAAGACAACGATCGCAAGTAGTTATCTGCGAAAGTTACAGTAATGGCGTTGCGTTTTTGTAAGTTTGATGCTAGCAAAGGAGATGGATGTTCTACTCTGTCGCTATTAGCCTCAGAAATTACCGCGGTTATGGCGTAACCACTGGCGTTAGTATCTATGATAAAGTGGGAAGTGTCGTCGTTCGTGTTGGTGAGAGATAGCAGGAGGGTCGAACAGAGAACCACGCGTAGGTCAGTGAAAGCACGTGTAAATTCGTCCGACCAGGTGTAGACTCCACCTTTCTCGGTGAGTTTATAAAGGGGGCTGGCGATGTGTGCAAAATAACGGATAAACTGCCTATAGTAGGAAGCTTACCTTAGAAACTCCGAAGTTCTGGTGGGTTGGTAGGGGTTGACCATGTGCGAATGCATTGCACTCAGTCGGGTTAAGGTGATATACGACCTGGTGTTATTGTGTTACCTAAAAACGTACTTCGGTTCGGAGGAAAAGGCATTTGGAGGGCTTGAGCGTTAAGCCAGAATCGCGGAGTGCCTCCAAGGTTGGCCGTAGGTTACTGTTATGTTCTATGATAGTGTGCTCGAATAGAAGAATATCATCCAGGTATCTCAGACATTTATTTGGGATAAGGGGCCGTAAGACGTGGTACAGGAGGCGTTGAAAGGTGGCTGCGGCGTTTCACAAGCCAAAATGGAGCGTTTGGAATTCGAACAATCCTTGTGGAACTGTAAAAGCGGTTTTTTGTTAGTCGTTGGGGTGGATTTTTACTTGCCAATACCCTGATTTACGTTCGAGGGTTGAGTACCATGCGGCATTTCCCAGGGCTTCTAGTGTATCCTTCAACCACGGGAGGTGGAAATAATCACGTGCCGTAACGGCGTTGAGACGGCGAAAGTCTGATCAAAGGCAAAGTGAGCCGTACTTCTTCGGAACTAAAGCAATAGTCGATGCCCAAGAGGATGACGATGCCTGAATAATCTTGGCTTCCAACAGTTCATCGAGAAACTCATCGAACCCTGCACGATAGCAAAGGGGTATGCACCGTGGAGGTTACCAAATGGATTTAGCATCGTCTGTATCAATTGTTTGTTGGATAACATGGGTGCGGCCAATGGAGGTGGTTGACCAGTTAAATAATTCAGTGACCAATGAGAGGAGGTCTTTTAACTGTGTGTAGGCCACGGACCCCACCGAAGAAGGGGAGGGAATAACTTCATCCAAATGTGATGGGTCTAAGAAAACAGTGGAAAGCACCGTGTTTTACATAAGGTCAAAGTCCGGTTATGCGGTGGGAGGGGCTAAGGCATTGGTGTTAGATCCGAGAAGAAGGCGTCTGCTACGAATATGGATATTACAGTCATGCACCATAAAAAAGTCCAATCGTAGCACAAGGGGCCAGGCACTATCTGGTGCGACCAAGAAGTTATGGGTCACCTGATTGTTTTAGATCAGAAAGTGTAGAGATATAGTACCCGCTATGCAAATCAGGGTACTGTTAGCGGGGTGTAACTGACATGTCACTGAATAGGGTTCTATTCGGCTTAACAGGTGTTGGAAAAGCATATGGCTGGCTGCGAAAGACACGTTAGCCCAAGTATCAACTAAATCTTGCGTAGGGTGACCAGCAAGTAACACAGAAATTACAAAGGCGGGGACGTCAGGTGATATATTAAAGAGAACGGAGTCTGAAAACGGGGACTTACAAGGTGGGTTGTGTCCACAATGTCGTGCCTGGGGTCCGAAGGCTGTGCAGTATTGGCAACCAGGTTTGTGTTCAGGGAAGCGCACTGGAATATGTTGGATACTAGGGATATTTAAGTTGGAGGGGGAATATAAGTGACAGGCGTTAGGGCAATTCATAGGTTTCTAGGATGAGTTTTGGTGGCATCCTGCTGCGTGTCTTCTGTGTAAAGATCGTTGTATTTGCGGCAGTGTCTAAGGGCTGTGGATAGATTTGCAGGTGGGTTGAGGTAGCAGATGTTGGCGAGTGTGCGGCCCCGTAGACCTGCCACAAAGTGGTTAAGGATGAGGTCTTCATGGTCAGCTTGTGACATTTTGGGAAATAAGATATGCGCGAATTGACTTAGTTCGAGAAAGAAGATTTTAATTGTTATATCCCGACGGGTATAATAAAGGAGAAGGCAAAGCCAGTTTTCTAAAAACAAAAACACTTTATTCTGGGCCGACAGAAAACAGCAGATCTCAAGCTCATCAACTCTCGTCTATTTATTGAGTTCTCGGGGTTCTCGAAAATTTCGACCAATCGTGGCGGAGAGCATTTTGGAACTCTCTGGCCTACAACGTGGCTCACATTGATTAGTCGCATCTCACGCTGGAAAACCCCTCGCGGAAACTTCTAGAATTTGGGCCGCTTGCGTGCGTGGGGGCTTGACGCGTGCTCGGTGCAGCGGCGCATACTGATTGGTTGCCTGTTTACCTGAGCATTTTTCTCAGCCGGCTCGGCCTATTTTCGCGTGCGTCAACACGTGCTATTTCCGCCTTGGGGCACAACTCAACTGCGGATCCCGTCTCCGTAACACCTCCCGCTTTTGAAAGGTAGACCTCATATCGCTTCTTCTTCTTCTTCTTCTTCTTCTTCTTCTTCTTCTTCTTCTTCTTCGAGTCTACGATGAGTTTTTGGGAGTTATGTTTTTCTATGTCTCTTTCGGATGGGAGGTGGTATTGGCCTTGTGTCTTCTTCGGGGGTAGGGACCTCAAAAGTGTCACATAGAAAATCGAGGGCTATTTGGCCATCCGTGCTGAACCGCCATATAAGCTGGTTCACATGTCGTTTAATTTTCCCTGTTGCCGTTTCCACCTCAAAGACAACGCCTTTCGTCTTTCTGACAGTGCCGTCTACCCACAGTTTCGCGCCAGGGTTATAAATTCGGGCAAATAATCTTCTCCCTCCCAAAAATAGTCTTTTAGCTTATGGGAAACTCGAACCACAGGTTTTAGATACTATAGTCGTACATCAGATTGTCTGCCCAGAAAACGTTTGGCTGGTGTTTGACCACCAAGCTCATTTTTGGGGTTGGTCTTTAGGCCAGAAGGAACGTGTTGAGGTAGTCCATTTTAATCCCTGTGTTCCACATCTTTTTCAAAGCTCTCTTGAATGTGTCAACAAAACTTTCTGCTTGACCATTCGATTGAGGATGAAATGGCGGTGACGTCACATGTCGGATTCCTCATTTCTGGTACAACTGTCGGAACACTGATGACGTAAACTGGGTGCCATTATCCGTCACAATCTCTGTGGGATGCCATATCTGGAAATAATTTCTTCCGTCTTTTTTGATGTGACCTCGGCAGTGGCTGCCGCGATATCGAAAACTTCTACACATTTCGACCATGTGTCGACGACTACTAGACACATGCAGTTGAAAAATAATCCAGCAAAGTCCATATGGACTCTAGTCCACGGTCTCGCCACCTCTGGCCATGGAATGGGTGATACCTTTGGTGGATTCTTAGCGAAACGTCCACGTTGACCGCAACTTCGAACGAAAGATTCAACATCGTTATCAATTCCTGGCCAATAAACACACCTTCGGGCCAGTTGTTTCATACGAATCATACCCTGGTGTCCGGCGTGAAGTTCACATAAAACTAGTTGTCCATGTTTGGCTGGAATCACCACTCTACCATCATGCATTATACATTCTTCAGTGATGTACAACTGCTCCTTCCCGTTCCTAAAGGGCCTTATAGCTGGGTGTGCCTTATCTTCATTAAGCCAACTGTTCCGAATAAACTCCTTTACCTGGCGTACTAGTAGGTCTGCTGTGGTTGTTGCTCTAAACTGTTCGGCTGTAATAGGCACCTGCCGTATGACGCCTCTGAATTCTTCGTCGTCTTGTTTCAAAGTGTTTGCGACCACCACATCTTTCGGATTTTCATCACTTACCCTCAGTCATGATAAGCCATCTGGAGCCCCGAACTTTTGAGTGGGCATGTATTGAATTGTGAAGTCATAACTCGAGTGGATGGTACTCCACCGTTGTATCCTCTTCACCGCGTACTGGGGCACGCCATGATTTTTGCCCAACAAAAACTTTAGTGGTTGATGATCTGTGTGGAGGACGAAACGTCTACCGTCAATGAACTGATGACATTTCTGTTCTGCAAAGATGATCGCCGATGCCTCTTTCTCGATTTGACTGTAGTTTATTTCTGCCTGTGTTACTGCTCTGGTGACATGCATTAAGGGTAAACTTTTTCTGTTCAATCCTTCTGAAGGAGACACCGCCTAACCCGTACTCAGATGCATCCGCCTGCATGATAGTTTCTTCATCGGCTATGAATTGTGAGAGCACAGTTGACTCAGTAATCTTCGCCTTGATACTGTGAAACTCTTCCTGACAGTCTACAGACCAGTCAAATTTTGCATCTTTGCAAAGCAGTCGGTTTAAAGGTGGCTTTAAGTTGTGCAACCCTGCAATAAATGGCGAGTAGTAGCTGACCAAGCCCATAAATGCTCGTAGATCGCGTACATTGTTTGGTTTCATCACATACTTGAATGCTGTAACTCTCTCTGGATCTGGTGAGCGTCCTGCCTCGCTTACCTCAAATCCCAAGTAGTGGATTTTTTTCGAAGGAACTCGCTCTTCTCCAAGTTTATTTTCAGGCCATAATCACTAAGATTTTTCATGACCTTATCGAGTCTCTGAAGCACTTCCTCGTCTGTACGACCAACGAACAAAATGTCATCGAAGTAAGCAACAGTCCCAGGGATATTTGTAAGCATGGTGTCCATAAGCTGCTGGAATAGACTGGGTGCCGTTTTGACGCATAGGTGAGACGAGTAAATTTGAATAGACCATTATGTGTATTGATTGTCAACATCTCCTGCGCGGCTTCATCAATTGGTAGCTGTAGATATGCATCAGAAATATCAATCCTTGGGAAAACTTTTCCTTCATTCAACGTCGCAAAAATGTGTTCTACAGTCAGCACAGGGTAATTAAAGTCTTCTAAAGCGTCATTCAACCCAGTTGAATAATCTGCGCACTACCTTATTCTCCCGTTAGGCTTCTTTACCGCCACTATCGGGGCTGCCCACGCTGAATAGTTTGTGGGGCAGATAATGCCATTCTGTTGTAACTGTTCCAGTTCTTCCTCAACCGCTGATTGTACTGCAAATGGAACGCGTCGATTCTGTCTGAAAACTGGCTTCTTCCCTGGCTTTACCATCAAACTAAATGAAGTTTTAGTGCACGTTACGACTGACATCTCCATGCATTTGGCATACTTTTTCTTCAGGTCCTCTTCCGTATTGCTTACAGCGCAGCATAACTCCTGTAATGGTCGACTCCACAGACCCAACTGTGAGATGGTCTTGTTGTCAAGCAAATCGTTTTCAGACTAAGAGGCGTAAATGTCCGAGAGACAGGCTTTTTCCTCAAAACTATAGTGGCCTGGAAAACACCCTCAAATTGCATTTGTGTGTTATATGATGACCAGGCACGAATGGCTGTTGGTTTAAGTTCAGGCGACCCAAGAGCCTTCCACATGGCTTTGCTGATTATCGCGAGGTCTAAAGCCATGTCGACCTGCAGCCTAGTGGGTTGTCCATCAATACTAACCGTAAGTTATTTTCTGTCTTCGCAACTAAACACTTGTGAATCGCGCTGTGCAATAACATTTAACCTCTTTCCTTGACTTGATTGTTTTGCGCGACAGTGTGTCTCTTTGGGACGTACCCGCGAACAGTTGTAACACCTTCTCACGCAGTATGGACAATTTTACACAAAATTCCACCCACCACCCTGCCAGCAAGCCGTCTTTGGTTTCATTGCAAAACTAGTGTTCTCCTTCGGTCTGCTCATTTTCGTTTCAAAAACACGCACAAGTTGGCTGTTAACGTCACCGATCAGTCTAGTGTCATTTTTGATATTAATGATCCGGACACACTCATCTGCTAGTTGTTGCACCGTCATCTCGGATTTCTGATCTAGCTGAGCGAGCAATCGTGTACGGACGTCAGAATCCTCCGGCAGAGTCAGTGATTTAATGAAAAGGAGTGCCTTTATCTGCGGACTAGTAGCCTGTTCTAGGTTTGCTTGATGATAGGCATCATTCAATCGGCCAGCTAGGTCAAAATAGTCTTCTTTAGGATGCCGTTCTATGTTAAAACACTGGTAATATCGATGGAATAAGGGCTTTGAGAAAATAAACAACGATTTCAAATTCTTAACCGTTTCCTCAAATGAAATAACTACTGGCTTCGTTGGTAAAATAAACTATACGTACCGCTCATGTTCACGCTGGCCTAGCTTCAAAAGCAGAACTTCCACCTTCTCTTTGTCCTCCAAATTTCCACCTTACCTTTTCAAATAGAAGTGCATATTTTCGGTAAAAACTTCAAACTTGACGCCACCGTCGGGATCGTAATTAAATTCTGTAATCCGGTCTTCGAGTTCTTTTCGTTTGTTCTTCCCAGCCAGAGTCCAACTTTTTTTGCATTTCTGAAAACAGAGCCGGAAAACTGGCCCGTTGTGCGTCGATTAACTGCTGTATTTGTTTTGCTGTAATCATAAGTTCGTACATCTGCGTCGCCAGTTTGGTATATCCCGACAAGTGTGATAGAGGAGAAGGCAAAGCCGGTTTTCGGAAAAACACATTTTTTTCTGAGTCAACGGAACACAGCAGATCTCAAGCCCATCAACTTGCACCTATTTATTGAGTTCTCGAGGTTCTTGAACATTCCAACCAATCGTGACGGAGAGCGTTCTGGAACTTTCTGGCCTGCAACGTGTCTCGCATTGATTGGTTGCACCTCATGTTGGAAAACCCCTCGCGGAAATTTCTCGAATTTGGGCCACACGCGTGCTCGGTGCAGTGGCGCATACGGATTGGTTGCCTGATTGCTTGCGCATTTTTCTCAGCCGGCTTGACCTATTTCGGCGTGCGTCAACACATGCCATTTCCGCCTTGGGCCACTACTCAACTGTGGATCCCGTCTCCGTAACATTAAATATTTAGAATTTATATTTGGTAAGCACCGGGAGGGCACTGTCGAAAGAAATATTATTACCGAAATAAATTTATGAAAATGTGTGCAGATAAAAGGTAAAAATATTTAAATTGTAGGCAGAACATGTTCTGTTAGGACAAAATTTGAAGATGTTTTGAAAGTAATTGTGAAGTAGAAAATAGGCATTGAAAAAACTCCTGCCTTGAAAATGGAAGCATAGTTCAATAGGCCTCCCTTGTCCGAATAGAGAGTAGGTGAAAAAGCTGCTAAAGAAAATAAGGTAAGGGGATAGATCAAGCTTATACTGCAGTAAAATTTCAGAATGAGATAATGAAACGTCTAGGTGATTCGTTTTTGATCACTTAGGCGAATGAAACAAAATCTCATTAAAATTCGTCAATGAAATTAAGTCCTCAGCATCTTAGGATCCAGAATTTAATTTTGATGATGGTAAGTATCCAAAGAAACCGTAGCATTTTAGATTGTGGACCACCGAATGTGTACGTCCGAATGACGTCATCGTTTGGATGACTGGTGATATAAGGAGACATCATAGTTCATGGGCGACTCGAGGTAGCGAAATATAGTTTCAAGAGGGTCACTTAAATTCCCGATGGTCCTTTCTCCGAGTCATGGGGAAAGCTACTGGGAAAAGATGAGGAAAATAAAAGGTTAATAGAATCAGTGTTAAGATAAATGTGTAGTCTTCGCTTGAATGCAGATAGACTAGTTAACGACCTAATTTCAAGTGGCAAGTTATGCCAATGAAAGCTTTACCTAGAAGCAACGAAAAGAGAGCATTTACATGTGGAGGACGCAGGAGGAGGTATAAATAGTGCTGAATTTCTTCGGTTTTAAGGAAGAATAACGGGGTAATGATAGAAAGCTTGGCGAGATTTGAGTTATTATTAAGTTTAAAAAGGCTACAAAAGCTCGTACCTTCGTCAGCTGGTAGCAAGTTGCGTAGGAAGTATTTGAAAGATTCGGATACAGGAGATTTTTGTGAAATTTCTTTGGACATTTTTAATTTTCAAACGGCTCGATTCGTTCATTTAACCGAAGAAAGGACGGTTAAATTAAAGAATGGGAAGCGAAAACATACGATAAAGTCTAAATTGAATTTCAGGAAAGAAGAAGGTCTGCAGATTGCTTGAACGTCTGGCGAAGTTTGTAGAAACGTTCCCCTGTGTCCGCGGATGTCAGATGTTTGTCAAAAAACGAGATCAATATATCTTGGGACGTGCTGAAGTGAGTGGAGATGGATATGCCAACAGTCACAGCCAATTTACGCCCGGTAGGTGAGAGAAATCGCAGCAAATATCTGACATGGTCTGCCAGGGTACGTCAACAAGGACAAATTATAATTCTATAAGCCATTCGCGGATGTTTTGGTCAGGATCCTAAAGGTCGGGTACAAGTAGCGGGTCGGACGCCAAGAAGGGGAGGTTGAGATGTGGCTGCTGTTATAGGTCGTCCGAGTGACTATCGGAGAGGGGGAGTAGGGTCCAGCAGCCACTGCCACTAATGTAACCGCCGACCGAGAATGGAACGTAACAAACTGACTGTCAGTAGTGGTTGTAGTTATCAGCTTGGTCCTCGATAGCAAGGTCTCAGAGATAATCCTGTCAAAAAGTTACTTAATCTCAATTTTGATTAAGCTTCGCGATGAAGAACCAGAAGACATTTGGATGAGCGACCAGACTGGTCGAAAGAGTATTAGAGACGTATGACGAAAATAAGTATGAAACGTGGAGCACAATATGTGGAACTATCTGGATAGTCACTATGAATCTCGGATTGGTATAAAATGGATTGGTGTGTTACTATACAAAAATTAAGTATATGCGCTATGGAAGTGCCGAGAAGGCCTTTTGAGTTCAGATACGATGAGTTGATAGCGATAGAGACAAAGGTCAATACTAAGAAGGCGTTAAATGGGAAACAAACTTTGAAAAGTGAGGGCAATATAAATAAACGCGATATTCGTAGCAGTTCATCTTCAGATAGGAGAAACTGGATCGGAGCTAAACGAGACGTAAACAATAAGTATACGATACGGAAGTCAAGAACTTATCGTGAATACGGAGACGGGCGCTTGGATGGTGAAGAGCGTGCCACCAGTTTATAAAACCAAAAAGGCTTACTTAGGTTCGATTTCATTAAAATAACAGGGGTTCAGTTCTGTCTGTTATGTAACGCACCAAGAGACTGAACAGGTTGTTTAAGTGGATTGAAAACTGACTTTTTGCGCAAACCCGGGTTGGGGACGGAGTGATCAAATGCTGGTGAAGATGCTGGTGCCCCCTTCCACTCTCAAACGCTGACCCCATGACCCCGGTTACCGTCGCCGCATATCGTATCGTTGTCCCCCGCTCAATGTCAACATTCCCTCGTCCCGACCCTGCAGTCACCCACAGCGTTGCACTCCCCCACTCCTAATAGCAATAGATATCGAGTAGATGTACGTGAATAGCTATTTATCAATATAACTGTCTCTTTAACCTCATTAGTTTGTCAAATTATGCAATCAGACATTTCACGCGTGCGCGCCAATATTTTGCATGAATGGCGTGGAAAACATTATCTAACAGCCCATGCACTATCTTGTCTTTATTCATTTATATCTGTTAATCGCTGCATAACTATTTTTAACAATGTTTAAGCAGGAATCAGACCGAACATGAAGACGCCGAATTAGAAGGTAGGGGGAAGAGGAATTCCGTGAAACTGTGGTAACCGTTAAGAAAATCCGTAGAGTGGAAGACCTGGAGATAAAAGCATTACTCTATACGTAATTGTCTCTCTATCTAGGGAAGAGGAAGAAAATAGGTCATTCACTGTAAGTGCAGTGGAATATAATCATATAGGAGCCCCGGAGGAAGAAGAAAATAATAGGGCCGCTATCTCTGAATCGGATCAGTTAACCATTCAGAAGTTACGCGAATGGCTTTGCGAAAAAACATTGCAAATGCACATCCACGTGAACTTTTGGCGATAATTAAGCCGTCCATACCACAAGACACATTTAATGACGCTTTTGAAACCATACCCACGTGTCAAGCGCCGAATAATGAAGGTATCATATCGTTTTTCATTTGATTATTTCGGAAGAAGAAGAAGTGGATTCACCAAATATACAGCGGGCGATATTACTGATGTGACAACAGATAGATGACCTCTCAGCTAAAGAAGTTTATGCTGTAGAGTTCCAAAGAAAAACGCTGGGCTATCTACGGCATTTGTATGCACTACCTCAGCAGCAGCCCGACACATCGGACCGGGCGGCTCCCCAGCTATCCAAAAATCCTTTGTCACAGAAGTTGCATTCAGCAACTGGTAAGCTGGTAAGATATCTATTAATTCTATAACTCTTATATTAGACCTCCTATCTTACCTGACTCGGCGGGCACAACATAGACGATTTCGTTAAAGGAATATTTTTCGCTTTTTTCTGGCGACGAAATTAATCTACACATTAATTTTTTAAAGGACGTAGGGCTAAAGACAGTTTGTCTTAGTGAAAAATATATTAGGTCATGCTGGGAAAGTCAAACAATAACTGCGTCACTGTCACTAAAGGGAGGTGTTTGCGGCCTGGAGTGCCAGCGGCCTGTATAAATTATCCGATTTGGCGTCTGCCATCGCCAGGCGACTTAAAAGGTCGCTTGATAGCCATTGCCAGAGGCAGCAAAAACAAATTGAACGTCCAGCAGATGGCAAGTCAATATCCAGTTTTTTAAAGTACAGTTGGCTTGCAGGCAACAATACTAGACCAACATCAGTTAACCTACCCCCTTCAGCACAATAACGACAGAGGAAAAAGAAACCGCAAACCTTTGTACATATTCCTTTGAATTATTTAAATAAATTATTCTGTAATGAACGTTTTCACCAAGCCTTAAACTTAATAAAACAGGTGCAAGGGGTATTATAAGCGTAGTAGATTAAGGAAAGGATTAAAGCGGAAGGCGTGGGTACTATTTTTGCCGGCTGCCTACTAGCTAGATTTATCGATATCTACTAGATATATATCAAGCGGCTAAAATAGATATACCACCGATATATATATCTCGATTAATAGATAACTAAGATACATCTAGTAGATATTGCTTGCTACTAGGGACCGGTTATCCAACGAACATGACAGACTTCCCCCCGTGCCATCCGGGACATATCGACATGTAACGCTCCCTTCCTTATTTTCTATTATACCCTTTCATACTTTTTTATCCTTCTTAGTAGTAGAACCCATTTCTTACATTTCTGTTGTTTCTTCCAATGAATGTTCGTTTGAGTGATCGGCATGGCGCGTAGAGACCCTGTTAAGTTCGTGCACCAACTAATAACGACTACAGGAGCGTTACTCGCCCGTGTGTGTTCCAGCCTCGAAGTGTTCGGCCGCTACAGTTACACCATTTTACGATACACATTGCCGTTTTTTAATTGGTTGGGTTAGTTTGACGTGTAAATAGGTCTCTTACCGCCTTCATCACCCTAGGTGCTTCTTATTCACGTTCAATAGCTTACAAGTAGTGCTGGAAAGGTTGGTATACGGGGTTTCCTTATCCCAAGGTTCTTATGCTCCGTCCTTCTGGTGTTTTTGAACTGCATGACTGCGTCACCGTACTCAAATATTTCATTTAAAATAACTCCCGACATTCGAGCTTTTCTTAAGCGTTACGTCAATGACGTTGCTGTACCTCCCGATATCAACTCAAAGTTGAAAAACTTAGACCTTCAGGCAGACTGTATAAGCTTTTCCCTTCTCGAATGCCTCCATGCGCACGTGTCAAGCGGGATTGATAACGTCATCCCCCTGTGGAAGTTACTGCGCAATTCGGAACTGCGACTTCCCAAACCATCTAGTCCTGCACGCAGTCCCGCACTCCAAAAATCTGTGGAAACACTTAAAAAAAAACTTGAAAATGATGAGTATAGAAGAATGACACACGGCTTTACCCCACTGGGACGAACTGGAACCTCTCGCTTTTCTTTGTGCGATGAGTTGAAATGCCTTAATCGTCAAATGATAATGGTTATCAACTTCCTTTGCGTTGTTGTTGGCTCGTTTGTGTTTGGTTATTTTGTGTGTGACATGTTTGGCCAGAGCAACGTGTCCTTCTTTCAGCGTACCATTTTGGGCCTTAGTTTTGCAATGGTCGTCTTCTTTGCTGACCTATATTTTGTAATCAAAAATGTCGATACTATGGACAAACCTAACCTTATTCCTGTCGGAAAACCGTTTGTTACCTAAAGCAACCTTTCGACCCTTTCATTTTCCTGTCCATATTGATTTTTAATTTCAGTGAATATGCAAATATTTCATAAGAGTAAACCAGTGTTCTTAAGTATGGAGTTTCAAGGGCTGTTTCAGAACGAAAGATTTTAGTGTCCAGTAGGATTGCATGAATTTGCCTAGCTTTCCCGTTAGAAATGATTATTGCACCATATTCATTGGAGTTGCCAGTCAGTTGTCCTCTGTGCATCGAACTATATAGGGGTTGCATGAATCACCACGCGCTTTTTAATTCATTTTTTTAAATCTACGACCAAAACTCGGTTAGTTATGTTAGTTTCATAAGGGTAATGATATAAGCCGTTTATCCGTTTGCCTACGTAGACTACTCCTACCCTAATATTTTACGCCCAACCGGCATCTTTCGGCAGCCATGTTCGTTTACCTGGGACATTTTAACGTCAGTCTTAACTACGAAAACGTGATGATCTCCGTCGAAGGGATATGAACTTCCGAGTTACTGTTGTAGCCAATTGAGTAAGCGTCATTCAAAAATAGGAGGTCGAAAACATGCTTCTGGACTGGCTTTGAAAGGTGAAAGTTATCGATTACATAATGCTGACATTAACATCCCGTCGTTTTAAAAAGAAATGTCTTGATCTTTCACCAAATGGTCCGAGGGTGCCTACTCTATTCGTATACTTATACTAATAACCACAACCTGTGGCTTAAATGGAATCCCTCCACGAGACATTAAGTGGTTGCACAATTTAGCAGTTGATGCTCAAATAGACTACCTTTGGTCCTATTTGCTTTAAGCGTTATAATTTCCGTGTACTTTAACTATGACGAATGTTGTTCTCCGCTGACATGCCGAAAGCATTTAAAGAGGGATGCAGTTCACAGTCACAATAAAAGTTATTGAAACTATCGAAAACAAAAATAGTGTTAATTGGTTATTCGAAACGTCATTTCTGGTAATAACCTAGGCAGGTGCATGAAAGATTTCCCACAGAAGCGGAGAAACGGGCCTGCTTCGGTAGTTAACACTAAATTTCCAGGCTTACATTTTGTCACATAAACTTTTTTTTGCTTTTTTTCGGGCGAGTACTAAACAGATCGTAACGATCGTCAGGTAGAAACATGGGGCTTATTTTCTGGCTTCATGGCGTGACCACTGATGACGGAAAGCGAAACTGACCTCGATGAGGGCTACTCGGGAAATACGCAGTCTTCGACCAACAGCGACAGCACAGTTGCTAATGTGCAGAGGGCTGAGTTCCGATTTACCGATTGCTACGCGAAATCTCCCAAAGTCCAACGGAGGCTATGCCTGCCACCGATGCCACCGCTGCCATGCAATCAGGTTCTACCGTGCCCAAGTGCCGTGAGAGACAACCTTAAGCAAAGCAATCAGGGTGTCTAATGGGGATCCGCCTGTGACGGAGATCCTCGGAAAACTTTATGATACAAATAATCAGATATTTTTTGAAATCCATGCTACATCGTCCACGGCAATTTAACGGCTCTGCAATCATGGGCTAATGATGCGGACGTATGGTAAATAAATTGGACTACGAAATCGTGAACGGAACTTTGACGCTAGGTGCTCAAACGTGCAACATTCCTTGACCATAGTACCCAGTCTCAAGGCGCAGCTTTCGCCGGCACAGAATGGACAAATTCCTGGCTCTCGAGGCAAATTCATGTTTCTTACTCAACCGTGGTGAACCTGGCGACTTCCGATCGAACTGACTGGCCTAATAATTGACCTTTCGGAAAAGAATAACTAAACATTTCTTACGTGGGAGCCAGTCGTTGGTCGGCTGGCATACGTACAACTGAGGGTGCCTGAAATT
The DNA here is from genome assembly GCA_017591395.1 of Schistocephalus solidus. NCBI lineage: Eukaryota > Metazoa > Platyhelminthes > Cestoda > Diphyllobothriidea > Diphyllobothriidae > Schistocephalus > Schistocephalus solidus. Next base: position 109,632 of record WEDG01006400.1, read on the forward strand.
TGAGTTTTCAATATTGCAAAAGTTAAGGGCCGTCAAACTTCAATAACTAGGCCGATTATCTCTCACGAATGATTCCCAAAATCACTATAAAAATCCACTGAACAACGATAGTCATGCAACCAGCCAGACTGCATTCTACTCAGTTCAAATTTTCGTAGCTAATTTTATGGTTGTAGATTGATGTGGTACCGAAACTGACCATGCCTGAGCCGGACCAGGTATTCACCCGTAAAAGCCTCCAATTTATCATTCATTCGCACTGAACATGCCTCTTGCAGGATTAATTCCTGCCGCAAAATTGTAACGGCACAATGTAGTTGGGGCCCCTGGACAGAAGGTTATTATCTCTGAATTCAACCAAAATCGAGGCCTCTACTAAATTATCCACTAAGTTAGTGGTAAACCCTTGATACTTAGTGACCCTGTTCGCGATGTTAATGGCAATTTTATTGCTGAATAATCCGCCAAGGTCGATAGCTGGCGTAAGCATTTCGAGTAACTTCAACTTTTCTGAGCAACCAATTATATCCTTGCTCTCCTCTACAGTGGAGTTTTATTCCTCTCCAGCCTATGCGGTGTCCATTGACCCCCCTTCCGAGGGAGAACTGGTTGATGTTGTTGGATACACACCAACAACGCACCCGGAGAGAACGGTAAACCCGGTGAAATTTACGAGTTTTATGTCGACACTGGCGCTCTGGCTCCACGAGATGATTGAGCAAGCGTGAAGTAGATCCCAGTGACTGGGGCTCGGATAACCTTTTACTTGTCCTCAAGAAGAGAGATAAGATAAAGTGCGAGAGCTACCGGTGCATAAGTCAAATTTAAGTTGCTGCGCAGGCCTTCACTATTGTCCCTCAGACGATTCCAGTCTGTGTGTGACCGTAGGGCGAACCGAGCCGGATTCCGAGCTGGGCGTTGATGCTTAGACTTGTATTTATTACGGTTGCGATCATGCCCGATCTATCCGACCTCGATTATGTCACAGATTGCGCCGATCTGTAGCAGCAGACCCGGAAAGCTCAATCCCTTCCTTTCGCCAACGACGGAAGCCGAATATCGAAGGTCCAAGAACCAACGGCATGTCTTGACGAACTGTGTCGAGCCAGGTTTTGAGCTGACCCCCTCTTCGACGCCTCCATTCGGTAAATGGTGTCGGATCGAGAGCAGTAACACTGTGCTGGTGAGATGGGCGATGAAGAACGTGCCCAAACCATTTTAGTCGTCGTTCCTGAATGGTTTAGGATATCCTTACGAGGTTGTCGCAGCAATTGGGGACTGTCTCATTTGAGACGAGTTCGGTGTACTTCACTCGAAGGATAGTCTTCAAGCAGTGATGGTCAAATACGTCCAGTTTTCGGACATCTTCCACGCATATAGCCGGGCATTTACAACCATAGAGAAGGACAGACCGAAAGGATATATAGTACACGCGAATTTGTGGGGCAAAATAAATGTCGCGTCGGGTTCATAGGCACTTTCTAAGGCTTGAGAAAACCCGATGAGCAGCATCGAGTCCGGGAAAAATGTCATCCTTACTTTGTCTATTCGGCAGCAACCTCGCCCTGAGGTATTTCTAACTGTTAACCTCTTCAAGTTGATAGCCGTCAATCTCGAGAGGTAGCTTCTCCTGGGCAGGGATGCAGCTTGAAAACAATTTGATCTTCCCGGCGTTCATGGTCAAAACCGATTTAGCGACCTCATTCACCCGCGACACCATAGACTGCAGATCACCAGAGCTTGAACTTAGTAAGGCAATATCATTGGCGTTGTATAGATCAGTCAGCCGACGTCCTTGTGTAAGCTCAACATCGTCCTCTTCATGTAGGGCCTTTCCAAGAATGGTCGACAGGATACAACCTTGTATAACGCCAGACCGAATACTGAATGGCCGTGAACAGTTTTTATGGACCAAAACTCGTGCAGTGGTTTAGCTGTTTTAGGTCTTTATCATGGTGATGGTTTTCGGTGTTACACCATTATCCGCCATAAGGATTCATGGTGAACGGAATCGAACGCGGCGTCAAAATCAACAAAGCAGACGACCATCGGTTATTAGTAACTATGGCGTAACTCGAGAATGCGCCTCAGTGTGAATATCTGATCCGCACCTCCACGCCCAGCATGTAACCCGGCTTAGTTGGGCTTCGTCCTAGAGTCGCAAACAGCCTGGAATCGCCTGAGAAGGGCACTAGCGAAAATCTTCGCAGCAGCGTCGATAAGACTTATGCCACAGTATTTCTCGCATCTCGTCTTATCTCCTTTTTGGACAGGTACAAGGATACCTGAGCCCCAGGCATCAGGAACAGCCTCGTCTCTCCATGCCTGCTCAAGCATTTCATAAAACGAGAATGCCAGGGTGTCGAAACAAGACTTGCAGATTTCAGTGGGTATAACGTCCTCTCCAGGTGCCTTGTTGTTACACAACCTTTGTATGGTATCCGTAAATTATCCTTCAGGAGGGGCTCGCATGACACTGCATAGGCAGGAGAGGGAGGAGACTCCGCTGCAGATGGGGAAGAGGGGATGGTAGGTTCCTTATCGAAGTTGAGAAGGTGCTCGAGGTGCTCACTCCAGTGCTCTTCCTTGGCCGAGTTGTCAACAATAAAGTCACCATTCACGTCACGAACAGAGTAACTCATTGTAGAGGATTTACCTCTAACCTGGCGGATAATTTGGTAGAGTTTTAGGGTTTGAGGCCTGCTCCATGGAGCTCGCTATTTCAGCTCAATATTTCATCCGGCCATCCGTAGTCGATTTTGCCGTCATCTTTCGGAGATGGCATAGGAAGCATCGTTTTGGGGCTTGGCTCGAGCCGTCTGAGCAGACAAATGCAGGGTTCCTCCACTGATCCAGCGACTGCAGCGTCGCTGAGTATATCCAAGGATTTTCTCAGCAGCCCCATAGTTTAATGTTTTCAGTGATGACCACTCACTACTGCCTTCTCCATCGGCTCGGGTCTTAACACGGGACCGGTTTTCTCTGTTCAGGGTCTCGACAGTGCTGAGTTGCCAGATTTTGATGACATCAAGGCGTCTAGCACGTGGCACTTGGGACGGGGATAAGAGGTACACACATTGAAGCGTGCACGAACGACAACATTTTCAGACTCATGGACGTTACCAGTCTCGGCCCCACACATCGATATGCCATCGTGACCCCAGCTGCGGAACCTTGAACTGGCTAGGATGTAGTCGATCTGATTGGCCGCATGACCGTTGTTTGAATAACAGGTCAGCAATTGTTTGTTGCGGTGGTGGAAGTACGTGTTCGTGACAAACAGTCGGTACTAATAAGCTACTTTCGGCAATCTCACAATTTTCACATCGAGAACCAATCCCCAAATGGCCAATAACATGACTGTTTGTGTAGTTACCACGTCCAAACCGGCCATTCCAGTCCCCAGCAACACAGGATCGCGGCGAGAGAGTCTTTCAAATAAATATCGCAGCTGCGAGTAAAACGCTTCTTCGTCACGTTGTTCGGCAGCGATAGAGACGTTTTAGAAGTGACCCTTCAGTCAAACGTTGTCCATCCGTTCATTGACGGGTTGCCAAGCAATCAGAGCACGGTTCGCTTGTTGCGAGAGGGTGATATCCACACCAGAGGAATCGCGAGGGCCACTGTGGTACAGGGTGAAATATGATTTGGCTCCGGGGATCATTATTTCCAGAATTCCTGGGTCAAGGATTCGACTTCCGACAGGCAGCAGGCATCTGCGTTGTACCGATAAAGGGTGCGCGCTTCAGACTTTGGGTGGCAGGGTCCAGCAACGTTCGTGCATTACAGCATCCAATACCAAAGGTTCGATTCCGATTGAGTACTCCAGCTCGCATACTATGCGCTCGCACCACTGGACTAGGTTTGCGGAGCGCGTCGGTTCCCGCGGAAGTTTATTGAGCCTGTTAATCGACTGCGGATGGGGGAACCAATCATTTCGCAGGTTTACGGTCCCCATGTTATAGTAACCTCATCGGGCTTTGCGGCTTTTGGCATGCCAGATCGCCCATCGCAACCTGGTAGTACTGTCGCTGCTGGTCTGCGACTGCTTATTCGCCAAACCCGCGAGTCTGCTTATTTCACAGCTAACTTTAAGTGAAGGTCGTTCCACTATCCGGCACCTATGGACACGCTGAGTAGCCAGTAGCTAGGCTAACGGGCAACCAATCGTCCCCGATGTTCGCACTGAGGCGCATTCTGAAATTCTGTAATGGCTACCAGCAACCGACTGCCGTCGTCTTTGTTTACTTCGCCGCTTCATTCGATTCCTTCCATCACAAGTCCCTATGGCGACTAATGGAAGTAGATGGTGTGCCAACCAAAACCATTGTCATGATCAAGGCCTATTATCGGTCCTCGTCGGTAGCGATATCTCCAAACCGTTCAATATCCGATCTGGTGTTCGACAAGGCGGCAGCTTGTCGTTCATCCTGTTCAACTACGCTGTTGACTGCATTCTTGGAAGGGCCTACACGGCTTTGAGGATGTGGAGTTTGCACTCGGACGCCGGCTGACTGACCTAGACCACACTGACGATGTCCCATTGCTAGCCTCCAGCCTGTGGTTTCACGGGTGAATTAGATCGCTACTTCTGTCGCCTTACACATAAACGCTGGGAAGACCACATTGCTTTCGCGCTGCATCCCTGAGCAGGACAGGAACCTTGGGATTAATAACTGTCAACTTTAAGAAATACACAGTTTATGCTACCTCGGGTTGAGACCACTGCCAAATGGACAGAGTAAGGATGACCTTGTCTCCCGAATCGATGAAGTTCGTCTAGTTTTCTCAATCTGTAGAAAGTGCCTATAGATCCTACGCGACATGTCCATCGTTAAGAAAATATGTGTGTACCGTGCATCTGTTTGGCCCGTCCTCCTTTACGGTTGTAAGTGCTGGTCTTTGCGCATGGAAGCTAAGCAATGACGAGGTATTTGACCACCACTGCCAGTCTCCTTGGTCTTTTTGGGTAATGTTCTACCGCCTATACTAGTAGCCGCTGGCGGGGCTAGAGACTGAGCCCCAAGGCAGAACAGGACGAGTGAGCCCGCTAAGCTATCGATGAGCGCTCATACAGCGACAAGGACCATCCTTTGAGGCAAGTACACCGACTTCTCAGGTGAGGCAATCAGCAATGGCTACAACTATACCGTGAGTATATCTCAGGCCATCCAAGAAAGACGATTGCGGTGGTTTGGGCACGTTCTCCATCGTCCATTTCATGAGTTCAGTTATACTGCCCTCGATCCTGTGCTGTTGACCACCTAGAGGCGTCGAAGAGGAGGTCAACTGAAGACCTGGCTCGGTACGGTTCGTCAGGACATGCAAGTTGTTCTTGGACCTTCGGTGTTTGGTCTCCGTCGCTGGAGAAGTGAATTGGTCGAGCTGTACAAATGCGCTATGGCACATCGTCACGCGTGGAGTGTTAAAATACGTGATATCATCGAGGCTGGCTAAATCAGGCATGCTCACAGACATACCAAGCACAAGAGAAGGCGGTAGCAGGTGGTCATCCTCGGAGTTCATGAAACACTTAAGCGACTTCTCGAATTCATCCTGTGTCGAAAAAGCTGAACCAGCGCGGAAGCCTTAACGTTGTCTACCCAGACGGCCTGAGCTAGATATCGCAGTGAAAATTCTTTCTACCAACTCCGGCAAGTGAATGTCAACTTTGCTACGGATGACCAAGGAAACTATTTGGCCGGATTTGCATTTTCTGTTTAGCAGACCCCATTTGAACTCGCGGTCTCTCTATTTCCTGATTTACCGGTATGTCCGTATGCACAGTGAGACTCAGCTCGCTGTTCGGTAAATGCCGGGCGTTGGCATTAGCATGATGTAATTTCTGGGGTTACCACGGTCATTTACCCGGACGAAGTGACAATAAAAAGCAATTAAAGAAGTTTTCTTGCTACTGCTATGTGGCGGTTAGGTTCTTGAACCAAAGTGCCAGAGGATACAACCTGGAACAACCAATAAGCGTGATTGTTGATGGTCTACTTGTGCCAAAGAAATTTGATCGAAATGTCAAGTCTGATTATTATGGTCCATGTTATGGCGTGTGTGGGAACTGACGCGCTACTCACCCGTGGTCCAATGAGTTGGACTACTTATTCGGGAACAGTACGTTGACCTTAGATGCTGGAATTTGCTAACGTTCCTGGACCTAGCGCCAAAGTTTGGTTGTGTGCAGTCTTCATCAGCATAACATGGATGTCGTCCGATCTGGGTGATCTCCAATAACACTAAATGGAAAGCAAAATCATTTGGGCAGATTCTCACATCACCCTATACCAAAGTGACACACGCGACTCTTCTAGTAGACGATGCGTGGCGATCACCGTCTGCAACAAGCAAACCATGCACATCTTGTGTGCTAATGATTCAATTACCGAATGAATTATGTATGTACGACTGAAGGGTCACTTTACTAATATCTCCATATTAATCGCTCACGCGCCAATATCAGCTGCTGGGGACTGGAATGGTAGACTAAGCACAGCAATGCTCCAAACAGTTCCCTTGTCGGTTAATTTTAGGCTTGACTTACAATGCATCAGTGGTAAGAGGATGCGGAACCCTACTCCCCAAAACGGGCTGGTTATCACCAGCACATGCTTTCAGCCGCGCCACAGTTATCTGCTGGCTAAGTATTCAAACGATCGTACGGCTGGTCACAATAACTACGATCTAGTCGGTTCACGGTTTGCAGCTGGATCCATGATGGTCGATTGTGTCGCGAAATTTTGAAAACGCAGCACGGCTAAGGCTGCGATCATAGGACTCGGTTATCGCTTTGCATTTCGAATCGAGTGAGGGAAAATTTTCATAATTAAAGTCCGCGAAAGAGGTGAGAGAATTTGCAAATTCATTCTGCCGTATTGCAGTATCTGGATCAGCGGAAGAACCAAGCGTCTCGGACTAGGTCCTACAACGATTATTCCTTCTCTTTAATCTGGAAAGTAACAGCAAAGACAGTTGGAGATGTCCGCTAAAAGTATTGGGCTGAAATAGCGACCTATATGGAGCAGGCCACAAGCACCAGTGATCTGCAAAATCTCTACAAATTTATTCACGCCACTGGTATGTCATATGTACCGAGTAACTGCTCGCAATTTGAAGAGAGGCCAAGGTCGAGGGAAAACGTCCGCCCTTCTAACTTTTAATGGGCATCCTACCACCCCCCTGCGACCGACTGATATCCATGTCCAGCATATAGCTAGATATATGTTTTTATTTGAGTACCTGAAGGGCACTGTCATTGGAAAAAATGAAACGAATGCGCAATCGTGTACAGGTAAGTTATGCATCGTGGGTCAGCTTCTTGGCGATGACAAATGCCACAAAAAAGTGTGGTCAAAAAATATAAATAAAAAGTAGCCAGCGAAAAGAAATGCTTGGGCATTTTTATGGAAAAGATATTATCCTGAGATCCTCTTCCTATAGAAAAACCGTATATGCCATACGGAGGCCACGCAGCAACAAGAATTCCCGAGAGGACGGTGTTCTCACTGAAATTGGCAAGTCATAGGTTGGCAATTCCGCGCCCTCCGTAAGCGGATTGAGGATTCGTGGGGAGATGATCTCCTACCCTTAGCCATCCAAAAGGGAAGACACGACACAGGACGCTCCAATTTATTCTTTCTGGAATTCTACTGCCAGCTGGCTAACCTCGACTGTTTTGGCGATATCACACTGCTAACCTTAATCTTTAATAGCCTACAGCTTATGGTGCCGCAGGTGCACTAGGTCGTTAAATCAACGCCGGAAACATCAAAACGATTTTGAGTTGTACAGAAGAAATCACCTCTTGAGAAAAAGAGATATTTCAAATAATTCCGGGCGAGACTGCTACCGAATGGCCAGACTAAGGATGACATTATCTTGCAAACTGATGCTTGCCTCGAGGTTTTGAGTCTTGTAAAGTGTCTATGGACGCGATGAGATATATTCATTGCCGCGAAAATTCGCGTATACAGGCTGTTCGCCGGAACAATCGTTCTGTATGGTTGTAAATACTTGGCTATGCACGTGGCAAATGAACGAAAACTGGAGCTGGTTGAGTGCCGTTGTCCCAGAAGAATCCATGAATTGAAGTACACCGAAAGCGTCCCAAATGGTATAGTCTGCAGCCGCTGCAGCAACGTAGCGGTATTATGTCAGACCATACAGGAAAAACGATTGAAATGGTTCGGGTACATGATTTCTCGTCCACCCTACGAAACCAGTTTTGCCTCACTGATTCGGCATCGAAGAAAAGGTCGCAAATATGGTTCTTGGGCGTTCGGCACCCGATTTCCGTCGCTGGAACTAGAGCTCCCGGGATCTACTGCCGCACATGGCTATGCTTGGGGAGGTACGGTTCGCGAAATTGTTGGGGTCAGTTCTGTTAGGCATTGGTCAAGTCTTACGAAGTAAAAGTATGTTAGTGCCTGATTGTTGATTGCTAGTCATTATGTGATCGCCTGTGTGGACTCTTAATACTGAAACGGGAATACCCGCGAACGAGCTCCTGCATATTCATGATCTCAGTTTACCGAGCGTGACTCTAGTAGGGAAGTTCGACTGAAATACCCAGAGACCAAATGGATCCAAAGTACCAACTTCAGGCCCACCTGTGGTTGGCTGATGACGACCAAAAAGACACAAGTGACCGTTTCAGCATCGTTTACTTTTCCTCACACAACGTCCTCGGTCGCATAGAACAGAAGCAGCGTTGGCATTCGCTCGTAAGATTTGTTTAAGTCCTTGGGGTTATCTAAAAACTGCAATATTCAAATAGGTTCGAATATTTTCATGCACCGAATATCCGTCCGATGAGAACTCTACAGTTGTCAATGGGGCATTGCGCGCGTGGAAAACGTGCAAAAAGCCCCTTAGACCTAGATTTCCTGAAAACGGCCCTTCAGATAACATGCAACGAATTCATCTCGAATGAAACAGCTCACACTCGCCGCTTTAAGACGACCAGGATATCTCAGAACACCTAAGAAAGATAACCTACCTCCGAGTTTAGTGCTGTAAGTCAACGTCTGGCTTTACAATGTCCAGAAAAACACGGGGATGGTTCTTGGACTTTCCACTCTTGGCTTTTTAAACTGAAGGGGTAACTTCAGAATAGCAGTATGAAAATACATACTGAAGTGTGGCACCCCTCAGCTACGTGCATTCACCAGTATTCGACTGACAAACCTTCAACATACTTAATAAGTCCCCTTAGTAAGAACTTTTTACCATGCTAACGGAGAAGGTTGATACTTCCATTTTCAGGTGCAAGAACCGATCTCTACCAACGTCAACCGTTGGGTGCTATTAGCTGGGGGTCGTTTGACATAAAATGCTGTGCAAGTAATTGTCTTTCAAGTAGTATTGTGACAGTCACTTGGATCCAAATTTTACGATGATAACGAACCCACTGTCTCTAAATATGCCTTTACCTAACTAGGTGGGTTCAGGACTCCATGTACTTTTAGACGTTTGGCTGTTTCGTTAGATACTTGGGACCTGGTTGGTGGTTTCGAAACCTGGTCAAAGAAAGGAGTGCCGTGATTTACTCTTCCACAACTTTAATCTCACAATATGCACAGAACGCTTTCTATGGTAGGGGAGGCCTTACGTGAACAGAACAGCGAGATATCGCCGGGGTAATAATTCGAGCGCCAAATCCACGACGAAACCCTGAACATGTTTGATCAGACGAAGTCAGATCTTAAATAATTCAGTCAAATCGAAATATATTTGCAGTGTAAGGAAGGCAAGACAAAATAAGGAAGCCCAATCTGCACCAACACGGAAACCGAAACACCGTATGTACAAGCATTTTTCTTCTATAGAAGCATTTATAATACTTTCGGGTGGCACGTGCTAGGCAGACTTAGTGTCTCACCAGCTACTGCGGCGAATATAACTCCCATTCGACTCGACTCGGACTGGCAGGTCCTTTAAACGATTCTAATGTGTTAGCAACCCAGCAGTAGTCTGGGATTTCGTTAACTAACGCGACAACTCGATCTTACCCAGAAACTGTGAGCCAAGCTGTAACGGCTCGTTCCTAACGTGACTTCGGTAACACTCTGATACGCATTCCTGTAGCATATAAAAGCGTAGACTCAACCTCACCAGTCACTACGTCTCTGTCTAACTCCAGTGTTACCCTCAGAAAGTGGTGAGTACGGAAGTGAATTAGGTGCTGTGAAAGTGTACAAATCTGCACTACATCTTCTGAGGGCGCAGGGCACGTCTAAGCATCTTGCGGTGGGTGAACTACTATCTGTGCTTTTACTATTGATGAGTCCCGGAAAATGCATCCAATCTCACAAGGTCTTTGCTGGAGCATTTGACGTCGAAATAATTACAACAGCTTAAGACCTTTAACGTAGTTTCAGGCCAACAGGACGCCTACAGTATTGCTCAGCATGCTAGATAAGGGTGATTATTTTGAGTGAGAAAGACAGTCGCCAGAAGATACAAAGAAATTACAATAGTTGATATTTAATGGATCAATTCAACTGACAGCATTTTGTAAATTCAAACTTTTACAGTGCTTAAGGTCCAAGCGCCTTCAAAACGTATGCTATTTCGTTGACAGTGGTAGACTGTCCGACTCAATTTAGGGGCAAAAACTCTTTAGTGTGCGCAGTAGGCTGAGATTTTAGACCAGTGAAGTAAAACCTATGCAGCCTTTTGTGGTTCATCACTGCGCAAATCGCTGGCCGGGAGCGGAGTTGCACCATCGAGTGACGAGCGCCATATGCAACAGGAGGTCGATGTACCCGTTTACGGAGCTGAAGTTAGAGATCCTGACTCTCAGGAATTCCAGCTCCGTCGTGCTATCAGCACGCACCATAAGCAACGCGCCTTTTAAATAAAGTTTGTGGTCGCCTTCGAGGCGTGAGTCACCTTCCGAGCCGCCGTTCATGATATGTCGGTTGTGCGACCTGGCTCTGGCATGAAAATCGCACGTTTGTTATCTTCACTCGGCTGTGCGATGGTGGGCTACTGTATGAGTTCGAGATCAAACAAGTATGATGGTTCGGACGATCGACTCCCGAAACTGAAATTCACATCTTTGTTCCTGCGGAAAAAGGTAAACTTCTACCCGTTTAGACAGTTTTCTTCTGCAGCGATTCTGTACTGTAAGTAAATTGCATTTTTCTTCAAAAAACAAAAAAATCCCATAAGTAGGTAGCTTTCGCTTTTTAAAAGAAAGGGTCCTACATGCAGAGTCGAAACCGCACTGACGCGAAGTGAATTTAAGTGACTTTTCCTGCGTAGGGCTGTAGTAACTTCGACCCCGAAAGAACAATGGACAAATCCACTTCTCAAAATACGGGCAAGCACACTGTTCAAAATGACGACACAAAAGTTGAATTTTTTCAAAAGAACTATTATTTAAGTGAACTGGATGACTATAATAGATGGGCTGAGGCAATAAAACCTAATTCGGTCTACTCGGCAGTCGCGACTGCACGCTCCCTCTGCATGAGCCTCAGTTCTCGTTCGTACTCTTTCATTCGCATAATCTGATCCTTTGTTTGACACTCGAGGTATGCGTGACGAAAGTGGAGACAGAAAAGGGGGTAAAAGACAGTTCGCTCCGCCTTGCATTTTCTCCAGGCTATTAGGACCGGCGCACAGTAATCCCGTTCCTTTGAAGTCAAACCAGCAGCGATCATCTCCTCTTCTGTTACCTATCGAAGTGCGCAATTCAAAAATAGAAGGAAAGATAATTTGCACAGAGGTAAGTGCATAACCGAGGCCTTAGGTCTAAAGTTCTGAACGACCTTTTTGGTCATTCGTCATCAGATACTGATGATTTCACAGCGCTGCAGTGCGCGTCAGTTTTTAGGCTGAACCCGTATGATTAGCAACCTCTTCTTAGCGCAGAGCACGCTGGCCGCCCAAAGAAGGGGACGGCGCGGGTGGCCTGGTGGTTTTCAGTAAATAGTGTTCGCAAAGTCAGATAAGTAGGAAGAAGATGGACATGCATTCTTCACAGTTGCATTATACCCGTGGTCAACCCCAAAGCCATTTCAAGTCCCAGTGGCTGAGCACAGGCAGTTAGCCATAAAGGCTCATGGGAGCACGCAGACTCGAAACTGCAGCACGTAAAAAAACAACCAAAACAGCTGATGAGCCAGAGTCGGCACAGGACCAGTACATCAATCGGAGCATCGCCCTAGCTCACGGCGAGGACGAAACTAGAACTGGTCAGGTCCGTTGCTCTGCTATTTGATCTACCAAGAGGCCCCTCCAGCTGAACGAAACTTGATATACCTCTATTTCTTACTCCTAAGAGAACCCTGATGTATCCGTATCATAGCAACAGCCTTCTAGCTGTGCTGAATTAGTATCTTTAAAAGTCGTGAATAGTAAAAAAATAACTGCAATATATTTCTTCGTTTTAGTTGATATTATGAAGTAAATTGCTTTTTCTAGACGTAAAAGGCGCTGTAAGAAGACAAACGTTGACGGACATACAAAGTAGCTGAATGTTTAAAATACGTTTGTTTTTAAAATTAGTAGCAATTATTTTCTCAAAACGGATTAAAGGCAAGGCGAAGATGAAATTTTACATACTAACTTCACACAAGGGGTTCAGCCGCTGAGTGCTGGAGACAGCTCTAACCCAGAGAATTACTAATATTCCCTTAACTTAGTCAAAGAGGGCAAGCTTGACCATTCGAGTCTATAAAGAGGCGGGTTAAAGTGCTCAAAAGCCCTTGTAACCAAGTTTAAGACCTCGAGCACGCCGGTAACTGGTTCCGACATTTCGTGAAGCTTACTGATGCGCTCGTGTGTGGTGATGCGCAGTAGCTTCAAATGAACTCCTCCACAGACGAGTTTCTTGTTGTGCACTCAAATAGGCATTATAGCTGAGGAAGACTGCGTTTTTGGGATTTGTTTTTTGGCATCCCAATTGTCTACAGTGGACAATATTTTCAAACACGCTGATAACAGCGATACGTGAATAATCACAGCAAAATCATAGGCACCACAGGTTTTAGAAGTCAGCATCATACAACTATGTACAACCTAAGCGTCGTAAATGGTGCAAAATGACTAGACCTATATCCGGGAGCCAGATTTATAGTTTAAAATGTCGTCTCTAAAGTTTGAGAATTTTAGCACAGAAAGCCGGTCAAAATTTACAATTTTCGCATATTTATCGGCATACTTCCACTTATTCGGTTTCTTTAAAGGGCAAAGGATATGTAAAATAACTAAGGCACATTCTAAAAGTTTGGAACCATGACTGGAAGAACAACTGCACTCACGAGAGACTTTCTTTCTTTACGACCATATTCAAAACCCATTAAAGGGTCATGAGTTGGAGGCTTCGTAAAATTGGGCATCGAAGCAGGGTCCTTGTACGTTTGCAAAACATGCGAAAATGACGCACCCATTTGTAAAGTGTGGTCGCCAGTCAAAGCAGGCTTCCCGAAGGGGAAAATACGCCCGTGAACGACTGTGGTCAGTAATGCAGCCAGACGACCAATTCTTTCAAATAAGTATATTGTGATAAATGCTTTTCCTTATGGTTTACGCTACTCAAATCTCCTAAGAAATAGAATACTCTGGTGCAGGAACATTGGCAACAACGTTCTTGCAGAACCTATGCATTTATCAAAGCTGCGTACTGGAGCATCGGGTGATCATTTCGTCGAGTTTTCCTGCGGAACCCATCTGCGTGGTCATCCTAACAAGATCAGTAGCAAACACACGCGATTGAACGTTATTGAACTTATAATATTTTATGATCACCTTTGAACATTTGCAACCCACGTGGTTTCTCTGTATACCGCACTTAATTTCACCTTACCAATAGGGTATTCAAAGGTTCATGTCTATTTGCCTCAATAAATTAAATTGAATTTATAAAAACATTAAATTTCGGAATATATAAAGTCCTTATTGTCTGGTTCCTTCCCAAATTGGCAACTTTTATATTTTGCAAACGGTCCTCCTGGTATTTGAGGTAGTTCCATTTATATTTCATTGGTTTCTAAATAGGTTTTAATTATCCCCTGCAAAGTCAATCTTCGCAGTCACTTTGTCTTCCACTTCTTTTCAACTTTCATCGCGAACTCTCAACAATCTTGATATTTTTCTCCCATTTTAAAACCTTGACGCTGGTCTGCTGGATCTCTTTACGTTCGTAGCGGGTTCTGATGTTTTCGCCACCTTGTTGAAGGAGGATGCGGTCAACAAGGTCGCATCTCGATGATGATCTCGTGACCTCTACTATCCCTTCTTCGATTTCACCCTTTTGTCCACGATGATTTCCTATTTTCGCACCACCCTGATGGTTATAAATACTAGCTCTGGCTGTTACATTATCTCTCACCCAAAAAGAGCGTTCCGAGTCCTCATTCGTTGTCAGCAAATTCACAGTATTATCGATCTATTTATTTTTTAGAGAAGCAGTTTTTTTCTGATGGTTTAAGTCCGTAACTTTTTCGTATGTTTGTGCTTCCAATTCTGGAATTTTGCTGTCCTTTCGTCGGTTTAATGAACTAATATAGCTGTTCAAAAATTAAAATGGTCCAAAGATATTTCACAAAAAATTCCTGTATAAAAATCTTTCAAATACTTCCTACTGAGCCCGATGCCAGCTGACGAAGCTAAAATTTCTTCAGGTCAGGCGACGGGAAACCGACTTTCATCTCCTTTTTCGACTAAATTATAACTCAAATCTCCCCAAGCTTCCTGTCATTAACCCTGTGATTCTTCCTTATAACCTGCAGAATTCTGCAATAATTATACCTCCTCCTGCATCCTCCACATGTAAATGCTCTCTATTCTTTGCTACTTGGCAAATCTTTCTTTGGAATATCCTGCCTATTGAAATTAGGTCGTTAACTGGTCTATCTGCATGCAAGCGAAGACAGCACATTTATCTTACCACTGATTCTATTACCCTTTTATTTTTATCATCTTTTCTGAGCAGCTTTCGCCATGACCCGGATAAAGGACCATCGGGAATTTAAATGACCCTCTTGAAAATATTTTTCGCTACATCGAGTCCCCAGAGTTCATGATGTCTTCTTATACAACCAGTCATTCAAAAGAGGAAGTCATTCGGACGTACACATCCGGACGTACACAGTCTAAAATTCTGCCGTGTCGTTGGATATCTAGCATCCTCAGAACTCAATTCTGGATCCAAAGGTGCTGAGGCCTCAAGTTCAATGAAGCCTTTTTGCGAGATTCTGTTTCGCACGCCTTAGTGATTAAGAATGAACCATATCGACGTTTCATTATCTCATTCTGAAATGCTACTGCAGTATTAGCTTAATCTATATCCTTACCTTATTTTCCTTAGCAGTTTATTCTACTACCTTCTATTCAAAACTGGAGGCCTATTGAACTCTGCCTCCATTTTTAATGTAGGAGTGTTTTTCAAAGCCTATTTTTTAATTCACTATTAATTTATAAACATCGCTAACTATTGGCCTAACAGAAAAATTTCTGCCTACATTATTAAATATTTGTACATTTTATTTGCACACATTGTCATAATTTTATTTTGTTTTTTAATGTTTGTTTAGACAGTGCCATGCCAGCGCTAACCAAATATAAATTCCAAATTCAAAACACACAGTCATAGGGTTGCCTTGGGGAATAACCGGCTATGGTAGTCTGTCAAGACAGAGGCACATGGAACGACACTTGGACAGGAAGAATTCCATTTGGTATGCTGAGCTCCACGCGGAAAGAGCTTGCAAGTCTCCATAAATAACTTCTTATAATCGTTTTGCCGAAAACTTAGAGAAGGAATATACGCATTTAAGATCGTCCAAATAAATTAAAGACTAAGAGTGTTTAACTGCGGATGAAATATCATCAATAAACCTACCACAAAGCAAATTCGTATTCATTTATAGCTTCTTCAAGCATGCATAAAAGTCACATTAAACATGTCGCGACTGCTGGACCCGGTAAACCAGAGGAATTTTCGCTATTTCCAAAGGGAGCCCCATCTAGTCCTTGCGCCACTCCACCGGTACTTAGTTCGGGTAGCATCAGCACTAATCTGGCTTTACCGCCCATCGCTACATCACTGGTAGACGTTGCACCAACATGCGATGTTGAAGAGGTTGGCGAGTTTGTAAAGCCAAAGAAGAAAAGGTCTAAGAAGAACAAGTCGTGCAGAGACTTGGCTCCAGCCTGCCCAACATCCAGCTCATCTGGACCTATCAGGCAAAGTGAGCTGGTTACCAGTACTCACTCAGCTGAAAGATCTGAGTTACAAACGGGCTCTAGATTGAGTCGAAAATAGAATGAAGTCATTAAAGATGTCCCGGAGTCAGCTTCAATTATTCCAAAGGAGCGAGTTAAACATGACTTGGAACTCCTTCAATTGTATGCAAAAACGCTGCTGACGGACGGCGAGTCCATTCATATCCTCAAGGCATATAGAATAGGGAAGGCTCTGTCTACACCCGATTCAAATCCTCGACCAAGACCTCTTTAAATCATCTTGGAAAACGAAGCGCAGGCACAGCTCCTGCTACAGAGAAAATCAACCCTGCGGGGTCCGCATTCTGAAGTGTTTTTTTCAACCGGAATATGGGTTGAAAGAGCGAAGGAAAATGCGACAGCTAATAATAGAACTGAAAACACGAAAAACCAATGGCGAGGCAAATCTCAAAATAAGGGATGGACAGATAGTTCAAGTGAAAAGAGCATTTCTCTGGCCGAAGGCAGTCACCCTGACAGCCTAACTGTCCCGTTTCAGAAACCAAAAACGTGCCCGCTTAAACTAATCGTCCTCAATGCCAGATCTCTGCTTAATAAGATGCCTTTGCTCCAGACTCTGGTTTTCATCCACCGCCCGGACATTGTAATAGTTACAGAGACATGGGCAACACCCTGTGTATCCGACTCCGAACTCTCTATTCTAGGCTACGCTTACATTCGGAATGATCGACACGAGGGCCGTGGCGGAGGAAGCTGTATCTATGTTAGGCAACCACTTACATTTTTTCCATTGGACTATCGCCAATTTACCGCGGTAGAGGAGAGCTGTTGGCTCCGAGTAGTCCTAAAAAGATAAACTACTCTTTACTCGTTGGTAGTGTCTATCGCCCACCCAATGCCAGCGAGGATTACGATCTTTGTCTCTCGCTGGCATTTCACGCTGCAGCTGACTTAAATCTGAAGTACTGCTTGATTGCAGGTGACTTCAATCTTCCTGAAGTTCACTGGTTTCCAACTTCTGGTCCTGCAATTTCGAAGACCTACTGGAGGCCATAGACATAGGCATGTGGGACCAGGTAGTTGATTTTCCCACCCGAGGATCAAACATACTTGATCTTATTTTTTGTAGAGGTTGTCAGCCATTGTCAGTGTCACCTTACGATCCACTTGGGAATTCTGATCATACTATAATTCTTTCTACACTAGAACTAGAGGCTGCTGAAAAGTTTTCTAAAAAATATAGCTTTTTCCGTGATTTCAGATCAGCAAATATGAGGGAATTGCTAACACACCTAAATTCCCACGACTGGACTAACTTCTTTGTATGTTCGGATGTGAATGTTTGTGCTGATACTTTTAACAAAGTTCTAGGTCCACTCATCTCTCGTTTTGTTCCCCGTAAGAAAATAATTAATGTCAAGGATGAAGTCTACCTCCCTTTATACTTCCGCCGTAGACTGAGTAGACTCTCCCGTCGTTTTTATCTACAAAACGACACCTCCGTCCTGCCCTTGATCCAGAAAATATTTGAAGAGGCTAAGAGGCTGTCTGACGAAAAACGACAAGCCGATGAGATTACCTTTACCGAAAACCCTTCGTTAAATTTTGCGAAGCTCTTTTCGCGCACATTAAAATCGCAGAGAAAAACGCAGCACCCCGTACTTCGAGATGCTTTAGGAAACCTAATAGCTGACGCTAAGTTGACTGCTGATAGCTTCAATGCTTTCTTTACTAGAACGTTTAGTGAACATACCGTCGCGTCCTTTCCTAACATCCGGGTTTGGACCGGTAACGCCCTCGAAACCATAACTTTTACCCTCTGGGACGTGACCGTAGCCATTCGGCGTTTTCGTCAATCTTACAGTCCAGGACCAGATGGCGTCCCGGTCAGCGTTCTAAAGGCGGATGCAAACGATATTTTTCCGTCCCTTCTGTATAAGATATTTAATCTTGCTCTTGGAAGTGAAACTTTCCCTATTTTATGGAAGGAATCGCACATACTGCCTATTCCGAAACACGGCCGACCTACGTCATTTGACGACTTTAGACCAATAAATACACTACCAGCAGTCTCGAAGATCTTCGAGACCTTGATCAAAGACAAAATAATGTGTCACCTTACAGAGAATAACCTACTAAATGCGGCTCAGCATGGTTTTCTCGAAAAAAAGGTCTTGTGACACTTGCCAGCTCTCTTTCTTTGATCATGTGCTACAATCTAGAGACAGCGGTTTTGCAATTTACACCGTTTACTTCGATTTCACTAAGGCTTTTGATCGTGTTGAACATGATCTCCTACTGCTGAAACTTGCCTCCTTTGGCACAGGTTACAAGCTTCTGAACTTAATATTTTCCTATTTGAATGCTCGCGCACAACGGGTTAAAATTTCTGATGTTATCTCCAACCCCACGCATGTGAGGAGCGGAGTTATTCAGGGCAGCGTGCTCGGCCCGCTTCTATTTTGCTTCTTTGTCAACGATGTTCCTGATTGTTTTCAGTATGGTAGGCCCTTTATGTACGCTGACGACTTAAAAGTTGCCTATCGATAAAAACCGGTTGATCGCAACATCGTGCTTGACTTCTTAAAAAACGGATCTTCAGGCCTTCGCTCAGTGGTGTCGCACATGGCGTCTCTCACTTTCTTGGCAAAAGTGCTCCGTTATGGTTATTGGCGACAACCATCAGCCCCACCTAAGCATAGACGGTCACGATCTAAACGTGCCCGGAGTTATAAAGGATCTGGGCATATCATAATCTAGTAGTCTTAATCTGTCAGAGCACTGCGCCCTGATTGTCTCGAAAGCACGCCAAACTACTGGGTTTATTCTCAGAAATTTTAAAACCTTCAAAATTAGAATCAGCCTCTATAAAATGTGTGTTAGGCCTAGTCTGGAATACTGCTCGTTTCTATTTAGTCTCCTGCACGTTAGTGAACGAAAGAAGATAGAATCAGTCCAGCACTTCTTTACAAAAAGAGTTTTCTATTCAGATCACCGAAACCTGTCCTATCACCAACGCTGTGAGCTTGAGAGCCTTGACCCGCTGTGGCTTCGCAGATTACAGAAGGGACTATTTTTACTGTTTAAACTACTAAAAAGTCGTACATTTAACCCCCTTACATCTCTGAGGCACCTCAACCACTCTCAGCGCACCAGTCATCGAGATGTATTTTTATTTCTTCCTTTGGCACGCACAGTTAGATACCAACAGTTTTTTCGGTAAACGCTATAGCAATCTGGAATAAGCTACCTAGAAGTATCAAAATTCAGCAAATCTATCCCTTGTTTACGCAAACTGTCACTAGTTTCCTACATTAAGGACACCTTCCAAATCTTTTGGGTGCTGACTCTGTTGAAGCTCTCTTCGGTTCTGATGGCGTTCACGGACTCTGAATCCTGTTCCGGTCTTCATGCTGAGGGCAATATAAATGGCTCTGCAGACCTCAATCGGCTTATTTCTCAGTCGACAGCGAACAGCTGCTCGCCGACATACCTGCTGGTGCAGAATACCGGATCCGTAAGACTAAATGGAGAGGTTCTTCACCGGGCACCTGTGTTAACGCCTCCCTGTCCAGAACTTTAATTAATCAATAAGCTGCAGTTTTTCTCCTGAAAACACCTGAAACAACAATCAGGAGTTTTTTTCACTGTAAGCTTGACCCTCTACTGTATATATATTTTTTGACCTTGCCTGTAAACTGGCAATAAATAAATAAAATAAAAATGTTCCTTAAGCAAATCGGTGAGCCACACACTATCATCATATTCCCGAGTGCAACCGACAAAGCAACGAGCCCGTGGCTCAATGGTAGAGCGTTCGACTCAATTACCAAAGGTCGCGGGTTTCGAATCCCAGGTGTGCCACACTTGGGATTGGGTTTGACTGGCTGATGATGGCTAATAAGCCAGAAATGTCAAGGATGAAGTCTACCTCCCTTTATATATATATATATATATAAAGGGAGGTAGACTTCATCCTTGACATTAATTATTTTCTTACGGGGAACAAAACGAGAGATGAGTGGACCTAGAACTTTGTTAAAAGTATCAGCACAAACATTCACATCCGAACATACAAAAGAAGTTAGTCCAGTCGTGGGAATTTAGGTGTGTTAGCAATTCCCTCATATTTGCTGATCTGAAATCACGGAAAAAGCTATATTTTTTAGAAAACTTTTCAGCAGCCTCTAGTTCTAGTGTAGAAAGAATTATAGTATGATCAGAATTCCCAAGTGGATCGTAAGGTGACACTGACAATGGCTGACAACCTCTACAAAAAATAAGATCAAGTATGTTTGATCCTCGGGTGGGAAAATCAACTACCTGGTCCCACATGCCTATGTCTATGGCCTCCAGTAGGTCTTCGAAATTGCAGGACCAGAAGTTGGAAACCAGTGAACTTCAGGAAGATTGAAGTCACCTGCAATCAAGCAGTACTTCAGATTTAAGTCAGCTGCAGCGTGAAATGCCAGCGAGAGACAAAGATCGTAATCCACGCTGGCATTGGGTGGGCGATAGACACTACCAACGAGTAAAGAGTATTTATCTTTTAGGACTACTCGGAGCCAACAGCTCTCCTCTACCGCGGTAAATTGGCAATAGTCCAATGGAAAAAATGTAAAGTGGTTGCCTAACATAGATACAGCTTCCTCCGCCACGGCCCTCGTGTCGATCATTCCGAATGTAAGCGTAGCCTAGAATAGAGAGTTCGGAGTCGGATACACAGGGTGTTGCCCATGTCTCTGTAACTATTACAATGTCCGGGCGGTGGATGAAAACCAGAGTCTGGAGCAAAGGCATCTTATTAAGCAGAGATCTGGCATTGAGGACGATTAGTTTAAGCGGGCACGTTTTTGGTTTCTGAAACGGGACAGTTAGGCTGTCAGGGTGACTGCATTCGGCCAGAGAAATGCTCTTTTCACTTGAACTATCTGTCCATCCCTTATTTTGAGATTTGCCTCGCCATTGGTTTTTCGTGTTTTCAGTTCTATTATTAGCTGTCGCATTTTTCCTTCGCTCTTTCAACCCATATTCCGGTTGAAAAACACTTCAGAATGCGGACCCCGCAGGGTTGATTTTTCTCTGTAGCAGGAGCTGTGCCTGCGCTTCGTTTTCCAAGATGATTTTAAGAGGTCTTGGTCGAGGATTTGAATCGGGTGTAGACAGAGCCTTCCCTATTCTATATGCCTTGAGGATATGAATGGACTCGCCGTCCGTCAGCAGCCTTTTTGATGGTATAGCTTGATGGCTTGATGGTATTAGGAAATTCTGAAAGCAACAGAGTATAGAGTTATTCTGACATCATCTAGAGTGTATATGACCTTTTTAAGTAGTTATCAAAGCTATCTTTCGTTGCCGAATTAAAAGGCAGGCATATATAAACAAGCATGTAACGATTTCCTATTTTGCATGTGGATGACTGGAAGCGAAAAATATAATTCAAGAAAAGGAAGAAAGGATTATGGGGGTCAGTGCATGAGAAAGGTTCTAGTTTAAAAAGACAAGCACTGCCAAGTTTTTGAATGATAACTTGGCGGTATTAACTAAAATAGTCTACGATGAACGTCAATTCTGAATTAATGAAATGAAACTCATATTCTTTAATGTGCAAAACATCTGCATCAAAAACAAATGATACAGTTTTCAACTAGGACATCTTTTGAAGATTGATCTGGATTATTGATAAAAAACAATTCTGCTAGTGTCTGTGTAGAGGAAGGGTCTTTTTATTTATCTAGTTATTTTCTGCCAGCTTAAAGGCAAGGTCAGAAGAGATATAGAGAAGACGATCGAGCTGACAGTGTAAAATAACTCCTGATCACTCTTTCAAGTGTTTTAACGGAAAAATTTGCAGCTCTTCGAACGATTAAACTTCGGGATGGAGAAGCTTTGACACAGGCACATGTTGTAGTCGTTCACCCTTCAGTGTTTTAGATCCAGTATTCGCACCAGGTAAAGGTGTGTCGGCGAACGGTTCCTCACTCTTGACAGAGGAAATTAGCCGATTATAGGTTGCAGAAGCACAGATTTTGCCCTCAGCATGACGCCTGGCACAGGGTTCAAAGTCCACGAACCTCATCAGAGAAGAAGAGAGAGTCCACAGAGTCAGCACCCAAAATTCGTGAAAGGTGTCTTCAACGCAGAAAACTAGTGAGAGCTATCTTAAACAAAGGAAAGCTCTGCTGAATTTTGATACATCTGGATAGCTTATTCCAGATTGCTATAGCGTTTACTGAAAAACTGGCCGTATCTAACTGTGCGTGCCAAAGGAAGAAATAAAAATACATCTCGATGACTGATGTGCCGATAGTGGTCGAGCTGCCCCAGAGTAGTAAGGGGTTAAAGGTACGTCTGTTTGAATGTTTGAACAGTAAAAATAGTCCCTTTTGTAAGCTGCGAAGCCAAAACGGGTCGAGGTTAGCAAGCGCACAGCGTTTTTGTTAGGACAGGGTTTGATGCTCTGAAGAGAAAACTCTTTTTATAAAGAAATGCCGGACCGATTCTATCTTCTTCGTCCATTAGCTTGCAGAAGGCAAAATATAAATGAGCAGTATTCCAAACTAGGGACAAGCGTATATTTTATAAAGGCTGGTTCCAATATTAACGGTTCAAATGAATTGGAGGTGCCAAAAAACAGGTTTTTTGAAAAGTTTGTCATAATATTTGTCCACTTACACGGGACATTTCAGTCCATATTACCTCTATTTTTCTATTTGGTTCAGTGTTTATTTTGTTTTGCTAGTACCCCCGGGCGTCAGATGCTAAGCAGTTCACCCACCCAACGTTAGTCAGTAATTCCTGACCCAGCAGACTCTCTCCGTGCATGTCAGACAGGACGATTCATTGAAAACTTATTCGTGCCTACATTTTATTGTTGAATCGTGAAGTCCAGACTTTAAATGTTCATATACCAAGGTGTGCTTTCTTACTACTTCATGGTCTTCCATTTGGCAAAATCCAAAATGATGTCAAACCCACCTCCATTTATTCCCGAATATCATTAATAGACAAATGCCAAGGTTATCATGCATCTCTTACCTGCATGTTTTTGTGTGCATATCACTTGGCGTCTCCGTTATTACCACCTAACGGGTCTGAGTTGATAGTATGACACCCAAGGATTGTTCTCCACGAAGTTTTTGAAAAACACGTATGCTGAAATTTGAATGAAGCCGGTGGATTTATTTATGTGCCGATTTCTGTTTATAGCCACCTTTTCTCCCATTTACTTTGCATTCGGCATAACCAGATACACAAAGGGAACATATTCTAATAATGTAACGACTATCTTTATGGCCTATCATCATGTGGATCATAACACTAATGATGGTAAATTATTCCTTTAACAATTAGGTGATTATATTCAATTAGCCATGAGGGTTATTTCACACTCTTCACAGTTGTTTAAATTTCTGGAACGTCCTTTTACACTTAATCAATTGACAAAAAACCCCCGGTAATTGGCTTCAACTGAACAAATCGAGCGGTTATTGTGGGTTCGATCGTCCCAGGCAATTTTTTGTAAAAATGAGGATCTGCTGCAAATTTCGAGGGCTCATCCAGTTTTGGCACACAATAACTGCCATTATTTTCCAAAGTGTCGTTCTTTTTCGTTCCTTCCAAAATTATTTATTATTTCGTTCGCAAGTACTGGACACCAAACATGGGCTCGACTGGGATGAGCGGCCATTGGACTTATATGTGAATTGCCTTGTTATATCCTCCGCATGCACTATTTTTATGACATTTCTGCTATTTGCAGACAGGGACAATATTGTCCTCGGGGACTCGCATCGTCATTATTTTGCGCAAGTTAACGAAGTTGAGTGCTCCTACAACACGGATGTAGTCACAGAATCTATGCTGCCGAAAAAAATATCCAACTACATTAACTATTTTTCCAGTCATTTTCCTGTGGCCTTTCTCTTTCACGTCCTAGCGGCATATTCTTTGCTACTGCCGATACCTTGGATAACTGGTGAACGGGCTAGGAACGAGGCCATTTTACCAGGTATGTTAATGTCCATAAACTATTTGAAGAACTGTGTTTTTTAATTGATTCATATTTAAAAAAGTGTGAACGTCGAATTTCCTATAGCATGCATGTGTGGTTAAAAAAAAGAGAATGCGAATCCTTTACAGCTATTAAGGGGAACCTTAAATTATAAAACAAATTTTACGGTAGCTCTTGGGAAGTCTTGCTGGATTTAGGCTGCATATTTTCCCAATGAAGCCGTTCACATTTTTATCCCAATCAAACTTTCAATTACCCGATATTTTACTGAAAGGTAAATACAAAATATCCAAAAATTCCTAGTTTTTTTAACTTGAGCTTAATCAAACAATTAATAGTAATTAATTTACTCTTTACTTTATAGTGGAACATATGCCAGTTTTATCTAAATAAATAGACAAACGTTACCATATTTTCTAGATTCAATTTATGTTTATTCTGAGAGCAAGTATGCGTAAATTTTTACCTAGAGATCAACCATTTCAGACAATTTTAATATTTGCTTTTAATTAAAGGCAAATTTAATGGCCATGATCTTTCAACAGATAATTCAAATTTTAAAATATCCAGTTACCGGCTATTTCTATGTTTGCAAAAGGCAAAATTAGTTAGGAGAGAATCCTCCATACATAACTATCCCTTACGTCAAATGCTGATTGTCGTCCCTCAGTACAACATACATGTTCTCTGTCTTCCCTTAGAATATAAAGTTAACAATGCCTTTGACATTATTAATATCAATGCTCTTGTTTTAAGCCAGGAGAAATAAGCTGACTAAATGGTTTAATACATGATTCTTTATTCATTAGTAGCATGATAATTATTTAGAATTTAGAAAATAATTATGTTTGTCAGTTTGCTATTGTATAAACTGTACACATTAATTTTTTGATAAGAAAAACAGCGTTTTGACGCAGGTTACCGCGACCCAAAAATATTTATCAGTAATTATTAAATTTACTCTAGACATCGTTTGGTAGGAAATTTTGCCAAGATAACCTGTCTAGAATGGTTCACCAGTCGACCCCAATGTCACTTAACTATGTCATAGTCAGACAGTTCACTGCAGTCCAATTAGTGGAGGACTGTGAGTTCGGTGATTTTATGTCAAAAGGGCCATATATTTATGATTTTTTGCAAAATATTGGAATTATTATATTAATAGATGGTCTCTGGTGAGAATCATAAGCCACTTATCCTGATCGAAAACTCCCGTCTGGATTTTCGCAACTCCACAAAATCATACAGATTTCTCGGATTATCATATATTGTCGAGAGCTTGCTTCTTAATAGGTAGCTCTGATTTTTCCTCATGTTTTGATAGCCATCATGCAGTTTTGGTACTATAAAATGAGTAATATCTGATGACAGTTAAGAATGATTTCAATGAACTAGGTTTGTGATTTGCTTCTAGATAAGTAAATTGCAGTACGAGTAAACGTGTATGCTCGAATATTATGCATCATAAAAAACTCCTAATCACAATAATATTTCTCATTGCAATTGCTTTCTACCGTGCGATATGAACTAAAATACCAAGTCATATTATACCATCCTTAATGAGACCGACCAGGAAATGGTAATCTTAGAAATCGTTTCTACAAAACCAATGAAAAATTTATTCATGAGCAGAAAATGACAGTGCTCTCGATCGAAAGAACTTAAGACGTCAGTAAGCTACAAGGTCTTACAAAATAAATTTAGAGTTTAAGTAAAACCGGCGAGTTATTGTTTCCATCCCGAAGCAACGACAATATTAGAGGTATCCATCATGAATGAAATGAGTGTTGGTGGCGGACTCGGCAATGATGGGTTTTCAAATATTAAAAAACAATATAACTACTAATTGTGTCACCCTAGAAGTCGAATGTGTGATCGGAAGATATCGATAGTAGGATTTTGCGTTGATTGCTATGCTGGATCCCTTTTCTCAGTGAAGTGGTCAAAAAGAAGCTTCAGGGGCCGAACAACTGTTGAAGCAGAGTTCCACAGAGCTCCTGTGTTATATCAGGTGACTGAATATATCTCTAAGTATTAATTCCAGTGAGAATTCGAAACGTCAGCAAGCGCGCTTTCTTCTTCGCAATGACTTTCTGGAACCCCCCTCTTCACGTCTGTCATCATCATCCTCATCATCATCATCATCATCATCATCATCATCATCATCATCATCATCATCATCATCATCATCATCATCATCATCATCATCATCATCATCATCATCATCATCATCATCACCATCATCATCATCATCATCATCATCATCATCATCATCATCATCATCATCATCATCATCATCATCATCATCATCATCATCATCATCATCATCATCATCATCATCATCATCATCATCATCATCATCATCATCATCATCATCATCATCATCATCATCATCATCATCATCATCATCATCATCATCAGCATCACCCCAAACCCAAAAATCATCATAATCATCATTTTCATCAGCATCACCACCATCACCGCCCTCATCCTCATGCATAATTATAAACTAAGCTGAATTCTACTGAAAAATAACGACACAGGTCAGAAAACAATAATTTAAAATCTTGGTAAAAAATTCCTATTTCTCTAAAAAACTGCGATGAAAAGTTCCCATTTTTGACTTAAGATAAATTTTGCGTGGCCTTTTTCAACCCTGCCACCAGAATCAATCAGTATACACCATTGTTATATGACTGAATATCAACAAATGTCGGGCTTTTAGCTGCGGTTGGCATGTGATTGATTAGGGTTCGTAGAATTTATGCTTGGTCGGAGACACTGAATTGAGTTAAATGTCAGCTGAGTTTGGTGACACGCTTGAAACTACTTGAACGTAGTAGGACGTAAGAAGGAAGGCTTGAGTAGGCTGACGTTTGAGTGAGTTCTACCATTGCAAGCACTGACGTTCATAGCTGCCCGCAGGATGGACATGGTGATAACATGCACATGAAACGTTTTGTAATTATTACTTGCGTATAATCTAATACACAAGTATACTTTGCGTCTGTCATGTCCCAACGGTGTGACAACGTCCCGACTACCGGAGCTAGGCGCCGGTGCGGTGCCGCAGGCGGCTAAACAGCCCGCTTACCTGTGCCACATTTGAGCTTCATGCGAAGCACACCTTAAAGAAAAGTTGAAGTTTCAAAGTATCAATTTTACGGACGACTACCTTAGGAGAAACTGGAAACAGCCTGACCATAAGTTCTTAGTATAACTAATTTTTTCAATCGAACCCCAAACTTCAGAATCTCCTGATGGTTCCAAATGGCTTCGGGTTGCCTATGCTGAGGAAGTTGTGTGGGCTATCCAAAGCCCTTTATCATGAACTGCCCACAGCTCCCCCGTTTTGATCTAATGCAATAACCATTTTTAAGTTATGCGGATGGGAAAATTCAGGAATCCTTGTGGATGCAATAAACTGTAAAATATGAGTGCCGAACGTGTCGTACATTTGTAAGTATTTACATTGGGAGGGCGGTAGATGTTCTAGTTCTACATAAAGCGACAAAATATACTGAAAAAATGACGGTTGTAACTATGGCACCCTTAGTTTGAGGAGTTTAAAGTTGGTTAAATCAAACTTTTATATGAAAGTCGAATTAATTTCTAGAAACAACTACTTCAATTTATCTCAGGACAAAAACAGGTGCCTACATATCAACTGGTTTCCAGGAGTTAATAAGTTCCTAATGGATGGCGTATGTCACGAAACGACACCCGCTAGCCAGGTCTAGCTCGAACAAGTTACGATTGCAAAAGGGCTGTCAACAGAGAAGTATGTAGTTTGTTGCTACGGCACTGTTTTGAGGCTTATTCTGCCTTCAGTCAATCAATCACATTTCTCAATAACGTATGGGAGAAAAAGCGCAAGCATGTATGCTCACCCGAAGCGTATGATACATAGACGGTTATATGAGACAGGTCATAGGTGTCTGTTTGCGGTCTTTTCCGCCCATTCGGAAATTGTTGGTTTATAAGAACCAGGAGATAGGTGTGTGCTTACGCCGTCCTTTTCGGCACTCATTTCAACATATATTCCTGGTTGTTATGCGAGTAACTTCATGGGCTCTAGATTTAGCCTCAGGACACGATGGGAATAGTACGTTGAGTAACTCGATCGATTAACACAGTTACAACATAGTTTATAAGGGCAGAATAACATTACCGACAAGGACAAGGGAGACTGGAATAACTATTTCGAGTTTATTACCCGTCATCAGCCAACCATACCGAACGACAGGTGTTGCGACTCGTGAGGCTTGACCCCGTGACCTGCTAGTTAGAAGTCCAACACTAATCACTGCGCCACGAGATCGTTGTCCGTCGGTTTCGATCAGGCATATTAACAATGGCGGATGGTGGAACATAATTGTCCCGTTGTGGCTTGACATTCTCCCTCTCGAACCCTTCCAGCAACCCCACAGCAGCTAGTATCCTAGGTAGAATAACATTATCGACAAAGACCAGGGAGACTGGAATGAACCCTCAGGGGTTGCAACATCTGGGCTTGGACATGGCTGGCTGATGACGTCTAATAAGCCAAAAATGGCTATTCCAGTTCCCGTCGTCTTTGTCGCTAATGCCGTCCTGCCTGTGAGGATAGTCGCTGTGTGGCTATGGATGGGCTCGAGATTGAGCTCCAAGGCTCAATGGGACGGGTGGGTCCCTTTACGCGATTGATGAGCACCCCACTACCACTATATATATACATGGGTAATGGTTGCGTAACTATGGATTGCTTTTATTGCATGACAACCCATAGAGATACTCGCTGACCAGCATCATTTGGACAGGCTTGTGGGAAATCATTTATTTATCATTCCCTCTTTTACCGAGTACCCTGTCAACGCCCTTACCGGTAATCCTACTCCCCCCAAACCATAACGGTCCACATATTACTTCAAGTTGGCTGGCTTTCATGTTGGAGATCCATTGTCTTCGCAACAACGTTGCGTGTCTTGCTTCGCGTGCGTCCATTTGAGGACAACGGTTAGTCAACATTTGCCCAGAAATGTCCCTGTTTGTTTCACTGTGCCCGTTTTTGGCCTTATATCGCTCTTTCTGTCTTTCTATATGTGTGGCTATCTTTTCGTGCAAACCTCGTGCGGAGTAACTTGGGCGGTGAGCAAATCGGACTTCGCGTCATTAAAACTTGAACAATAAGTGAGCTAAAAATATGACAGTTAAGAGGTGCGACCGACGAATTTAAGAGAGCCTGAGGTGACTTTTTCCAACCCAGTGGTCTTCTAAATGGGAAGGCGAGGGATCTGAAGTTGGGCTCAGTCTGCTCTTGAGCTAGATAGCAGCCCTCGGGTCACGACGCAAGCGATGTCGGCTGCGATCACATCTATTTCAAGGAGAAGGGACGTTGGTCTTGTCTACATTTGTGGATATACAGTCTTCGAGGGCGATCGCTTAGCACGAGAAGACAACAGTACATTTGTTAATTTGGGTCCTCGTTTGAGGGTAACTGAAAAAAATTCCAGATTGTATTGTTTCTTTACTTAATATTCAAAAACATTGAAATGCCAAATTTAAGTAAGTCCGACTCAGCTTGTGCAATGTCTCCCCGAGTTATATCCGGTATGATTCTGCTAAGAAAATTGCGAATGGTTCCTTCGAAGAATTTATCTAGCAGGTGTTGGAACAAATGCAATCTGTCGGTAAAGACAGACGAGCCTGGATGTCCATGAGGGGGGGAAAGTCTCATTAGATCAACAAGAACTTACACGGTCTGCCACTCATTCATCCGTCTTAATTTACGCTCACTTGGAGTGCTCTCTCACGAAGCCCATGACAGACATCACTGCCTATTGTGTGCGGCTTGGGTATTTTAACGATCATGGGTAAATCACCATGGAGGTTGTCTTTTGCTTTTCTGCAGAATTCACTTCCTCCACGTGATGGTGCGTCCTAGAAGTTGATCCTTATCTGCTCAATCTTAAAAGCAAAGAAGGAGGAATCACACATATGCACACATGGCAGAGGGGCGATCAGATGGCGCAAGACCTGGGGCTTGGTATGATTGGCTGAGTACGGCCAATAAGTCCGAAATTACCATCCTGGTTTCCCCTCTGCTTGTCGGCTATCTCATGCAATGTATCCAACGACAAAATTCTGGAAGGTACCATCACCAAATAAATCCACTTACGAAGAATTCTGAGTACTCCATTGAAGATTCAAAAGAGTTTGTAAAAAAATTAACAGCGTCACATTTGCAACCGACAAAATACTGGTTTCATTCGACGTAGTCTTGCTCTTCACATCGATTCATCTGGATTTGGCGAAACACTACACTAGAGAATTAGGTCAGGGCTATACCATCGATGTGCCCACAGCTGCTCTAATTCAAATTCTACATCTTTGTCTGGAAGTCAACGCCTACTTTGCCAACCGATGCTTTCATCAACTGGAAGGGGCTCCTATGGATTTGCCCATATCCGGATGATTGGCTGAAGCGGTAATGCAGAAATTAGAATTTATTGCTGCGCTATGTAGATGACACATTTTTCATCGTCAAGATAAATAATTAAGACCTGCTTCACGTGAATCTTAACTCTACATCTCCAGGTATCGAATTCACGCTTGAAAGAGAGGTTGATGGAAAACTGCCAATTCTGGATTTCATTGTACAATGAAAAATTGATAGCTCGCGCTATACATCAGTTTATCGCAAGAGTCATATTTTACTGTCATTCTACACTTTAAGAATAACCACCCTATCTCTCACAAGAGGGGTACTATCTACAACCTAAAGCAAGCCAAAGCCCACTGATCTGATTAAAATAGTTATCTAGCAGACGGGTCTTGTTGCGTCCATGCATAAAGAATCTGGTGATCAAAAATGAGGATGGTTTGACCAATACGGTCACTCAAGCATCAAACACGATTCCCTGGCTTACTGGGTCATACGTTAAAAATGTAGCTGAGCTTGTCGGGTAACGACCGAAAAAAAAACATAACCAGAAGCCCACGAACCCACAGGTACCTTGTGCACACTGTATTTACACCCAAATTACAAAATTCCATGGTGGTTAGAAGACGAGCCCATCTATCGCAGGCGACCATGCACACACTGTTAACCAGGTATTATTGTGAGTCGGAGAACACTCAGATGGTTAGCACCTACCTGGATTGTTGCAAACGTCATCCAGTAGTACAATCCTTTTTTATCCATAGTTAATTAATTACCTGTTTTCTAACATATCATTTAGTCTGACGACAAGCTGGGGTGTCAGTCTCTAAACATTTGCGCTTTATAATTTATGTTATTGGCAAAGAATTTAATCTCTTCCAAAGTAAATATCTTGGGATTCCTGTATATATATATATGGCGAGCGTTGCCATACATTGACGGTGTTTCGGAGGCGGTCTCCCGTCTCCTAAGACCAATGGGGATCGGCATCGCCCACCGGCCGGAGTCAACCATTCGACATCTGGTTATGAGGCCTAAGGCCCCCCTGCCCCGAGGTGAAACCACAAACGTCATCTATCGGGTTCAATGCAATTCCTGCGCAGTCAACTACATTGGAGAAACCGGGAAACGTCTGCAAACCCGGGTCGGAGAACACATGAGGGCGGTAAGAAGAATGGACCCGCTGTCTTTGGTGGCGGACCATTGCGCAGACTCTGGACACACGTTCGCCTTCCAGAATGCTGAAATTCTTGGTCGGGGAAGTGACCGCGTGGCAAGGGAAACCATCGAGGCTTGGCACACGGGAACAACCTCCACAAATCGTTAGTGTGACGCTTCCTACGGCCTACCAAGCCCTCCGGACGCAGCTCAATGATCGAAAGAGCCAACGTGAACATGGGCCTAACGTGCATCCGAACATGGGTGAGTCCATGGCGGACACGCACGCAATCGCAACACAACCCAGACCCGACGAAGGAACAGTTATCGCCTCGGCCAGCTCAACCACTTATCCGGCAGGTGCGAATACACACGGAGGTGCGATCGCAACCAAGATTAACAGCCTGGGGCGGCAGCTTCGGTCGATGAGGGTACTGACGACTACTGCCAACGTGCGAACTCCGGCCCCCGACCAGATTGAGAACCAGCCATCACCCGCCCTCCCCCAGTCCACCACGGACTCATTGAACAGGCAAAGGATGATCGCCAAGAATGAAACACCACCATGCTCATCAAGCAGCAAGATGACTGAGAATCTCCACCCCCAACCCGGCCCCCTCCCTCTACGCAAATTCAAAACCTTAGTAATCCCGTATTAGCCGAAATGTTACCACCTATAAATACTGTGAGGCGCGGAACAAAATTTACCTCCGACGATGAAATCTTGTTTGATTTTGAAACGTCAGGACAATAAAACCATGGTTCCCGTGATCGCCTCTTCTTCTCATTTATTTCCGGGAACGCGCATCTTCGCTTCTATTAGCAATATATATATATATATATATATATATATATATATATATATATATATATATATATATGACAATGGTCATGGGGCGCTCACCGATCGGTTATAGGACTCACTCGTCCCGTTGTGCCTTGGGGCTAACTCTCAAGCCCCGTTACGGCTGCTGGCGGGGCTTGAGAGTTAGCCCCAAGGCACAACGGGACGAGTGAGTCCTATAACCGATCGGTGAGCGCCCCATGACCATTGTCAATATTCCCGATCGAAACCGGCAAGACAACGAGCTCGTGGCGCAGTGGGTAGAGCGTTGAACTTCTGCCCAACAAGGTCGCGAGTTCGAGGCTCGGGCGCCGCAGCACCTTGGTTTGGGTATGGCTGACTGATGACGGTTAATAAGCCAGAAATGGCCATTCCAGTCTCCCTTGTCTTTGTCAGTCATGTTATTCTGCATATATATATGATAAGGTGGAACCGACAAAGACAAGGGAGACCGGAATGGCCATTTCTGGTTTATTAGCCGTCATCAGCTATTCATACCCAAATCCCAGGTGTGGATCACCCAAGATTCGAACCCGCGACCTTTGGTCATTGAGTGTAACACTCTACCATTGAGTCACGGGCCCGTTGTTTTGTCGGTTGCGATCGGGAATATGAATTATGATAGTGTGGGATTTA
This sequence comes from Schistocephalus solidus, assembly GCA_017591395.1. Classification (NCBI taxonomy): domain Eukaryota; kingdom Metazoa; phylum Platyhelminthes; class Cestoda; order Diphyllobothriidea; family Diphyllobothriidae; genus Schistocephalus; species Schistocephalus solidus. Next base: position 142,908 of record WEDG01006400.1, read on the forward strand.
CCGATCTGGTTAAGGAACACGTATGTTCCATTGTGCCTTGGAGCTCACTTTAGAGCCCTCGAGGGCAGTCGCATTGCGACTTAAGTTATATGTTGATAAGGTGGAACCGACAAAGACAATGGAGACCGGAATGGCCATTTCTGGCTTATCAGCCGTCATCAGCCAGTCATACTAAATCCCAGGTGGATCACCCGAGATTCAAACCTGCGACCTTTGGTCATTGAGTGTAACACACTCAAGTAGCCATCTCGGTTAAGGATAGTTTTTCTTCATTTAAATTGTTTTCACAGAAAACAATTCACTTTCAAATAGAGCTTCTCAAAGAAGTCCAAGTTAAATGCATGGTCGAAGATAATCCCTTCAAAAAAATGTCACCAGTCCGGACCAATGACTCTTTGCCTAGGCTAGAATCTCCGGTGTTGGGCATGATGATAATGTCATATCAAAGATTAAAAATGTGAACGAAAGGGGCAACCAGGTCTTCAATAAAATTAGGGGATCTTTTCTTTCCGGTAACGGTGGTTTCAAGAAAATTCTTTCTAGTCTTCTTTCACATGCGCCTTATCTGTCAGTAAGGTATCTATTAAAAAATTATAAATGTTCAACCACGCCTTTGTAGACTATGTTGGGCGTAGTTATAGACACTTTCAACGCTCACTCGTTTGATTTGAACCCAAATTACACAAACGGTATCTAGCCCCCAGCACGAGCCTTAAGAGATCCTGACGCTTTTGAGGGCACTTAGCTTTACCAAGCTCGTGCAGTCGCCTTAATTGCTGAAAGCATCAAATCACTCACGTTTCTTAATTTTTTGTCGTCACCCTTGGGTATGACACCTGTCAGCTTTTGCTCGGCGACGCGAAGCCACGAAGGTAGATCTCAAATTAAGCAGATCATTAAGTAATTTATCTTGGCTTTTCAGTTTTAACAAGAGCACTTCTGCAGCCTCTCCTAAAGTGTTCAATTTAGGGGGTTAATACGACGGACTTCACAAGGGTCAGGGACATGCGACTGCGATTTGACTAGCTTACAAGCAAGCAGTAGCCATTTAGTTATCCGACAAAAATATCGATTGGTTATTGATTGTTATCATACTATCGCCTGCGAGGACTCTGGTTGAGAACCTATAGAGAAAATGAGACACCAGCATTCCTTACGGCAGCCAGGTCACTGATCGATCTCAGTTCTTCATAATTATTCCTATGGTTAAGAACCCTAGGATTGGGTTCATTTAAACAGCTACAATCCATTAATTACCGTTCCCGAGCAGGTGGCCAACAGCCACATATGCGTATTATGCATATCATAATCCATGTTCGCCTTGCCTTTCTGAAAGACAGGGATAAATTTTCCATCGATTTTTGCGGCACCCTACATTAAAATTGAGTTGAGCTTGGTTGGCCTTTTGTCGCTTGACGCGATGTCATTGTAGGCCCCGTTACCTGTACACGTAGTGCCCCAAAACGAAACGCGTGGTAGATGCGCAGGACGACCCGTGGGCAAAATCAGGGTACGGCAGGCGTTATTTGAGCTGAGTCCCCATAGCAAATGCCGATCATGGCGATACGCGTACCAAACATGGGCACGCGTAGGTGCAGGCTCATGCCCCACCACACAGTGTTGCCATTTATATATATGGTGGGATATGATTCACGTGTACCCGACCCCGCCTCTGAACTTTTCGACTATGTCTTCACACTGGGCACGGGAGGGTATGGAAAGAGAGAGAGAGAGAGGGAGTGCGGTAGATGCCGTGCAAGTCCACTATCACTTAAAACTAATTCACGCGCAAGTCACCGTCCCTGGACCACCTTTATCTGGAGCATACGGTGGACCTCGTCGGATTACGACGGGCGAACTGACCTGTCCACGTTAGCCAATACAACGGGCAGGAGGAGGGGTGTGATGACACTTCTAAGGGCAGAATCACGCCCCACCAGCTACCTGCACCCGATCCTGATTTCGGTCTTCTTGATAGCGGGCCTAGGTGGTTGAGGGATGAGAGAGTGCGATAAATGCCACGCAAGTCGAATACCACTGTAAACGAATTCACTCACAAGTCACCGTCCTTGTACCCACACTGCAGTGGGGACACATGGCGAACATTATCGGTAAAGACGCTTAAATGCTCCAACTTGTCCACGTGTTAGCGTTGGAGTGACATTATGGATCGCCTATGACCACCTAAGGCACTAAGATATTGTTTGGTCAGACGAAGTAGTACCTTTTCCTACCTATGTTGGCTTTATTTTTAAGAGGCTGTGACTGACATTTCCCGGCAGCTTATACTGTCTTCTGAGAATTCCTTCATGGTACAAAGAAGACTATTTAACAAGGGTAGAGTTTTGTGCAGTAAACGTGCGATATCTTTTCTACACATCCTTCTGACGAGGCCACGTGGCACTGCGGAATTCTCGGTGCAGGCAGACACATGTGACCTACAATAAAACCTCATTGAGGAACTTAGGCAGGTCGAATCAGAAGAAGACTTAATTGTAAGGATGCGGAAGCCTTTTCCTACAAGTATTTTCCTACACATGAGGTGTGCAAGTTTTAATTATTGCTTTGCCATGGTATCCCAACATAGATAAATTTTTCAGAGCACCGTCTATTCTGACAATCTCATATTAGAACACATGCAGTGCATAAAAGGTAGTTGCAAGACTTGGGAATGAGGTATTTTTTGTTAACATACCTGTGTCTTTGTCAATAACCATTATCTGAATATACTACTAACTGCTTGGCGACCGCCTGCGAGGGCTATAGACTGAGCCCATAAGAAATTGGATGTGCACGTCCCGTGACCTCACTGGTGAGCTGTTTTTCTTATGAAAACTGTGTCACAGTATCCGGAAATAATTTAACGTAAATAAAGAATAATGGACAAAACGTATTTTTCTGAAAATTTAAGCGATTCCTTGAAAGGTGTACGGTGGGCATCCGAACACCTCGTCATCAGGCTTGTATTTTTTTTATTTAGACGCATAAGAGTTAGGGTTACAATGAAATTAAAGTGAAACATGGTTTGGAAGTGAAGATGAAAGCTCTAAAGAATATAAATGTGCGGGGGAAGAAGAACCACACAGAAACTACTTAAAGATGGATCCAAATAGAATAAAGTAAGCGATGGAAGCACAAAAGGCGGACCAACTGAGAACATTACTAGCAATGCCAACAGTCTTATGGAACCGTAATAAAACGGCTTATGTGTGAAGGGCAGATATAGAATACGGAAAAACCACAGATAAGCAAACCGAGAAAGTAGGGTTAACTACAACCCAATTACCGACTATAAAAGAACTAAATGGAACCCACGGGATGGATCCAACTAGAATCAACTAGGCGATGAAACAAAATAGCCGGAAACATTGAGAGCATTGCAAGCAAGGCCGACTGTCTTATGGGAACCGTGGCAAAAGGGGCTTCTATAGGTATCGTAGAACGAGGAAGGAGAAAACCTGGGAAAAACAAATTGAGAATGTGGGGTTAATTACAACCTATTTATCGACTATAAATGAGCCAAGCGGGAAACGGGAAAGCTATCCCATGGGCGAAGGGCAAGTGCATGGGCTTCCCGGATCGATTTAAAGGAAAGCAACCCGTGACAAACAGAGTCAATGTGAATGCGGGTGACTGAAGAAAGGAAAGTTTAAAGATGTCAAAATTAAATTAGGGGCAGGTAATCCGGAGCCAATGTTCTCAGTGGGTCCGGCTACGGTGCTTCCACCCACTGGGCTAATAAATCAAGTAATGGAGAATACCCACCCGGAGTCTTCCCTGTCACACCTGGCGACGCCATCCTCGAAGGAATGAGCATTAACCATAATGCGCATTTCAATTGAATTTTATACTTTTATAAACACAACAACTTCCCCTCCAACAGCAGTCTAGCAGAAAATTACGTGTTTCCAAAAATACAAATCTCGCATCGAACCTAGCACGGCGAATTGTTAGTATGTTTATTAGAAGCATTCTGAGTTATTAACCTCTTTTAAGGTTTCCGAACTGCGAATTCGCATTTTCTGGAAAGAATAAACTATTTCTTTGCATGTGGTTATAAGGCATCACCGAGACACGCAGGAAATGTGGCATACAAACAGACTCAAAGTCTTGCGAAAGTTATAAGTTGGAGAAAGACCTAAGGAGTTCACGTTTTATCCCATTTCCAAGCCTCACTCTGAAATACAAGCTTCCAGTAGGATGTAATGTTTCAGAATTTTTTCCGATTTATCTTAAAATGGAATCTCCTTGGCGTTTTTTCATAACTCACAACGTAATAGGTGCCTGGGACCGTTCTTTGTCGAAAGTTATGTAAAATAACTCTCCATCCTCACCAAACTGGTCTTTTCTAAAAAAGTACGCATAGTGACTTTTGTCAGCTGTTCACGAGTTTTGGCACATACTGTATTTCCTTTTGTGGTTAAAAGAAAAGGGAATCACCTCTCTCTCTCTCTGTCTCTCAGCTCGGTGTGACGAACAGTCGCAAATATTATTTTTCTGTTTGATGCGCAGTTTGACGCCTGATTGAATGTCACCAGAAAGCCAGTTATTGCGGCCAGATTGAAATCTGAGTATTCCCAAGCCCTTACCTCACTCTAGGGTACGTTCCTCCTCCACACTCAGGGACTGCCTGGGTTCGCAGGCACCCTCGAGAGCCATGAACAACGAATATTTATAATTGCGCCAAAAGGGCTCATATCGCGCGATGGTGCATACCCGCCCCCACCTTCTCTTCCTCCCCCCCCCCTTCTCCCGATCCCGCCCCCACTATCCTCGGTGCACAGGGCCCTGTCACAACTTTTGCCCCTTGCGCCGGCGCTACCAGAACTTTATTCTTTGACATAAAAATTTTCCAGCCTCGAATTGCGCACCTTGTCGGCCAATCTACCCCCCCCCCCCACCGTTTTAGACCGCGCCGGACTGCGCAGTTGATCGACCTGCAGCGCTTGAATTCCACCGACCCATTCAAACATCGACACAGACAATGGATGTCTGAAGTCGTTTGTCAAAGGAAGGGTGCGAGAGCAGAGCACCAAGTACGTGCTCCCAAGATGCGTTGCTTTTTTGTCAGTTTCGGTGTGTGTGTAAGCAAGGTCCTTATGTCAGCCGAGCGAAACAAAGGTGTAGCGCATGTGGTCAATTCATAGGCTTATTCTGCTAAGAACCTGTTGGTGCGAAGCTATAGCCGGGGAACTGCGCCCATCACGAAAAACCTTGAGCAACACCCCATGTTGTTATTGAAACATTCATCCAGATAACAGTAGGAGGAACACACTGAAGTGTTTGCGGTTTGTGGCTTCTCGTAATTACGCTACTGCATGCCTCACAGTATGTGAGCAAGTGTTAGGAATGAAGACTTTTTTCTTAGGGAAGACAACTGAACCACTGAAACTAAGAGAGACGAAGATGGTGACTGTTTCAGACCGGTTCCTGTTCTCAGCCTCACGACAAAGCCAGGTATCCGTTCGCACCCTGAGGCTTAACGATGGTGTGTCGGTGGTCCGCAGACGAGATCTGATCAGTATTTTTGGACCTTAGGCTATTTCTCTTGGCACCGCAGGGAATCGAAAATTCCAAGTACGACGCGAAACGAAAGATTTCCGTTTGAAAAAAACGATGAAATGCTGACCGATGGTAACTTATTTACTAGAAGCGGCTTTTTACAGAAACCATTTCTGGTTTCCATCCACCTCTTGGTTTCGCGATTGCGCTGGGTGGCTGTGGATAGTTTTACCGGGTAGTGAGCAACATTTTTCAGTGAATTGGAAGTAGGACTCGCCAGTCTTTGAATTTCACAGCCAGCCCACAGAGGTATCAACAAGTGGATCCTGTATTTCTGGGGCTACCGTGGCCCGAACGGAAAAGCCATTGGTTCTATTAACGTTCGCGGCCTGCAGAAAATAAGCTCAGAACTCCAATGCACATGAGCATAGTCAGGCGACCAAACACGCATTCTACAGCCAGACATGGGAGTTGATTTACTTTCGAGATCAAGAAGTTGGACGTGCACAGAAGTCGACCTACTTCCGATGTTATTTGCTTGGTCGCCCTGCACCCTGATAGCTCATCGTCTACTGGATCTAGGAGACAAAGGAGATGAGTGTGTGCCTAACCAGTGTGACTATAAAAAGTAAGCTTTGGAAACAGCACATTACCGACAAAGATAGGGGAGGCTGAAAAGGCCATTTCTGGCTTAACAGCCCTCATCCTCGCTAAAGTTCTTCTGATTTATACTAACCGCCATGCAGCTGCTGGCGGGGCTCGAGGGTGAGCCCCAAAGCAAAAAAAGACAAGTGCGTTCGATAACCAAACGGTTAGCGCCCATCCACAAATTTTAATATTCCTGATTGAAACTGACAATATGACGAGTCCATGGCTCAATGGTTAGAACGTTGGAATTCTAATCAACAGGCCGTGGGTTCGAGCCCCAGGTAGTGCAACACCTAGGTTTGCGTATGGCTGGCTGATGAAAACTACTAAGCCAGAAATGACCATTTCAGTCTCATTTGTCCTTGTTGGTTATATTCTTTTGCATACACATGTATTGAACCACGGGCAAAAGAAGAGATAAAATTCCTATTGAAAATATAAATTTTAGTGTAAATTTTCCAAAATGATCCCCAGTTCGTCGTCAGTATATGAAATAGGTAGAACAACTATTAATAAACCGTATCTAACAGAGGATTCAGAAATTGGGCGATGTTAGCGTGAACACGCGTTTAGCGATTTTTTATGTGGCATCCAAATCGATACGTCAATGCCTCATCTGAGTGCATTGCTTCCAGGAAGTCGTGGCCTTTTCTGATTGGACAGGTGCCCGCAATCCTAATGCTCTCCCACGCAAACTTTGGCCCGGTACGCAGTGTGTGTATGGCCGCCTGGGATAGATGGTCTCGTCTTCTGACGGTTAAGTGATGTTCGTTTAGGCGGGTTGACATGGATTTCCCAGTTTTGCCACAATAAACGGCATCCCAACTGGCACATGGGATTTTGCAGACAACAACCTTTTTTGAGAAAGTCAACCTTGTCATTAAGGTGAAAGGGCGGTAAACACGATCTAGCTGTGCGTCTGTGTGCTATTTGTATCTGATTTTTTCAGTTGTCTTTCGACAAGCTCAGCTACCCTTTTCACGTATGAGACAGTAGACCTGGGCATTGTGCTTGATGCCTGAGTGGCCGTATCGGTCGAACAATCCATATGTTTGACCTATTGATGCTTCATGCTTTGCCGCACAAAGTCTCGTGGGCACCCATTTTCCAATAATAATTTAAAGGGCATTTCATGTCTGCATGATAACTTTTTTCATCGGAACAGTGTTTTTTGGCTCGAGTGAGAAGGCTGTAGACAATACACCTCTTGTGAGAGACAGGGTGGTTATTCACAAAGTGTAGAATGACAGTAAAATATGACTCTGCGATAAACTGATGTAAAGCGCGATCCATCAATTTTTCATTGTAAAATGACATCCAGGATTGGGAGTTTTCCGCCAACCTCTGTTTCAAACGTGAATTTGATTCCTGGAGATGTAGAGTTAAGATTCACGTGAAGCAGGTCTAAATTATTTATCTTGACGATGAAAAATGTGTCATCAACAATGCGCAGCAATAAATTCTAATTTCTGCATTACCGCTTCAGCCAATCATCCGGATATGGGCAAATCCATAGGAGCCCCTTCCAGTTGATGATAGCATCGGTTGGGAAAGTAGGCGTTGGCTTCCAGACAAAGATGTAGAATTTGAATTAGAGCAGCTGTGGGCACATCGGTGGTGTAGCGTTTCGGTAAATCTAGAGGAACCGAAGTGAAGAGCAAAACTACGTCGAATGAAACCATGATTACGTCAAATTTAGTGTTTTGACATCCAGGGGTTAGTATGGCTGGCTGATGATGGTTAATAAGCTAGGAATAGCCATTCCGGTTTCCATTGTCTTTGTTGGAACTCTCTTCCGAATAGCTTGTTTTATAATCGGGTATTCCTAATTTATAGGGGTGTTCTTTAATTTCCGACGACAAGGAATACTGGGGCTCCCTAGAGGGCGCACTGATGACCTGCGGGTGAATTATTGGTAGTTAAGCTGAATTGCTCGGTCTCTCCCAGACCGTCTGTTTCCCTGTGAACCTTGTTTCAGTGAAGAGACAAGGACAAAATTAACTTTGGGTTGATGAGCGATGGGCTCGATAGGCCATCTACACGAGCCACACACATGCGGATCTTTAAATATTACGAACCGGAGTTCAAAGGAGGCATCGTCCGGAAACAGCTAGTACATTCTAACCCTCATTACTGGGAATGGTCGAGTCGTTCCATAAACTGACCATTTTCACAGCCAGTACTTTTGGTGTCTCGTGGCAGTTTGAAGGCGCGTTTTCTATCAGGTCTAAACAAAGGGTGAATTTGAGCCAGATCGATACTCCCGTAACATGACTTGGACATTTTCATCTCTATAGTTGTCTCTCTTTGCTTCGCTGGCATGCCTTTAAAAATGGGATCAAAGCGATTTCGGCTTCTGTTCATCGTTGCCTATTGTGACCTTTAGAAAAACTAAGAATTTCGGTTTTACACCTTAGGGCTTTGGTACCGACCAAAGCTTCACACGATTGCCGCACCAGTTAAAAGCCTCTCAGCGGTGGTGTCCAATACTCGACTCTTGACAAAACTGTTACCTTTAGCCCCTGCGGGGTAGATATTTTATAAAAAAACTGACAACAATATTATCTGATGCCTTTCTGCTCTAAACCAAACCCCAGAGTTCTTCGCACTATGAGATTGAGGGTGATAGTGTATGTTCTATTTAATCGTTTTGGGGGGAGCCTTTGGAAGTTAACAAGAACGAAAGGCGAGAGGCCAACAAATAATCAGAACTTCCGCGATGGACAATAGAACTTATTTGTTTTCCAGGCTGAACACTTGGAGCAGGATTCTCGAGGAACCAAGTACTGCCTTTTACCTAAACGAGCACAGACAGTTCCACGCGATAATTGGAGAAAATATTTCAAAAGATGCTAGCGCAACGAACCGGGCGGTGCAACAGTCAATGGTCTGCAAAAGCTCATTCCTCTGAGAGAGCTTAGTGGGAAACCAATTGAATGTGTTGTTTTGGGCTACAGAACACCTATGCCGTCCTCATGGAACGTTAACAACTTCGTTTACTGGTGTGATGTATGGGACCGTAAGGTGAATAAAGGGTCAAATCGATTGAATTGTCCATCATGAAACGAACACTAGTTAGTGATTTTCGGTAACTGACAAACGAATAATCAGAAGAAAGTTATCGAAACCAGTCCAGTTTGCGTCTTTATGGGAGAATCTTCAACAATTTGAAAAACGATATTTGTGATCATCCAAAGCGGATTCATAGGTGCAATCTTCGTTTTCAGGTAACGAACTTGTCAGTTAGCTGGTAGGAGGCCAGCACTATGCCGTTCGAAAAGAAATCTAGCGAGTAAAGATGGAAAACCCTAAGCAACTAACATCCCAACCACAGGTGCTGATTCAAGCCCGAGTCCAAGGGTTTATTTATCTTTGTAATTTCCTCCGAAATTAATTGCTAACTTTGACTAAACCAGTTTGAACTAAGTTCTAAAGGCGCAGACCGAAAGTTCATATGAATATTTTGGCCAATGTTCAGCAGTAGCAACGGGTTAACCATGTACTATTTGTTTAACTACTGACAGACAGTCAATAGTATATAATGGATATAAAGGATAGAACATACTGGCAGCACAGGTACTAACTAAAAGCCCAGACACGTGTTTCACTGCCACTGTTTAACAGAGCTGCGAGAGTTTCGGCTCATCAATGGGTTCCCCAGCATTCCCTGTGTGCTTTCTGATAGATACTCCCCTTTTTAAATTGTTGCTTGGCTTAAATCAAATCGAACTAAGGTGTACATGTGCAGAACGAAAGTTAATATGAATATTTTGTTTGAAGTTCAGCGTTCCGTACAGTCGGGAATATGTTGGATCACATTACACTGGTATCACTGGTCGGCTGGAATGGGGCATTGCGTTTCGTCTGGGAGCTAAAACGTGGATGATTTTTTTTAAAAATAGGAATGACAAACCGTCAAGACAAAGAGCCCGTGGCTCAATGGTTAGAGCGTGGACTTCTGATCAACGGGTTGCGGGTTCAATTCTCGGGTGGTGCACCACCTGGGTTTGGTTCTGACTGGCTGATGACGGTTAAAAAGCCAGAAATTGTCATTCCAGTCTCCCTTGTCTTTGCCGGTATTATTCAAATGACAACAATATACCTTATGGCAAGGTTAACTAAGTTGCTTACTAGGAATGTTGATCCTTCCGATTCTTAGTGAGCGTTTGTGCCAGAATGCATCCAGTGAAAGAGCTTTTCCTAGGCCAGTTACGCGTTTTCCGGATGTCGATAGGAGTGTATGAGGCGATCGAGTAGGAAAAACGAAATTTCGACAGTCGATTTCGATGCGGTCCGCCGTGTGCTCCATAGTAAGGTAGCACAGGCACTGCGACTTGCGCATAACTTAGACTGAAGTGAAAGTAGACTTGCGCTGCATCTACACACTCTCCTCCTCCTCCTCCTCCTCCTCCTCCTCCTCCTCCCCACCCACCCAAGTATGCTGAAGACGGAAAAACCAGAAACCCGTTGGCCTTTGAGGGCCAACGCCCTTTTTGGCGTGTATGCCACGTGACCCAGTGTGCTGCTACCCTGCTCGCGGTCTGGGGCCGTACGAACACGCAGGTAAACACACTCCGCGGCGGCAGACCCATCTGGAGAGAGAGAGAGAGATAGAGAGGAAAGAGCGCGCCACGAAAGCCGACCGTCAAAACCCGTGTCTGAGCCAACCACCCAGCCGGCACGCGTCTGAACACGTCTTACGCCTGTTGCTAGCCTTGATTTTCAATTAACCAGGGCAATGGTTACTGTCGAGGGGTGTTAATACAAAGGACATGGTAGATTGCACTGACCACTTGTAGATTCTTCACCCTAATCTATCAGCCACCGTTTAACCCCAGGTGATTGCCTGGGAATCGAAACCGTCGTTTAAGGCAGAACTCCTGGCAAGTTTTCAAACGCATAAATATTTTACGGGAAATTGATATTCAGCCAACTGAAACCGAATTTTATATTTTGCTCATGTGAACGAAGTAATGACTGTGTCCACTGACACCGTGAAGTTATCAAGATACGTGTTCCGTTACACGACAATGACGTTCATATTAATCAACTGGATTGGGCCACGGCGTTTAATCACGTTTTTGCTGTAATTGTTCCTCTATTAAAATTGAGGTTTACTCCATCTCTAGCGCTTAAGCCCGTATCCTATTGGTTAAGCTCGGAAATAGTCACGGTTATTGCCAATAATCAATCTCATGAAATGTTAAATGAAATGCTGAAGTGCGTTGATCTCTTAATAACAACCTTTCAAAACCGAAGCATATCCTTTCTCTAAGTATAAACTTTAAAGTAGATTTGCCACCAAATTAATAATAGAGAGAGTATTTTTCATCATTTTTTCTTTAAATTTGAGTTTGAAGGTCTTCGAGACAATATAAAAATTTCATAGTACTTAAATAGTCAGTTTTTACCAAGTGCAGTTTTTGCAGGCGGCCAAAAACTGCATGCAAAACTGGTATCCTGGTGCGTCCGAATCATCATTGGCTAATGAGTTCGAGTTGGAACAAACGTCCGTCCTGTTGACTTCGTGCTGAGTATTCGGCTACGCAGAAACGTAAGCAGGACAGAAGCTGTCTTTCCAACCTCCATTACCATTTGCGACTACCTTTGGTTTAACACTTAAGGAGCCAGATATCGGGTGATGGGGCAATCTTTCAGCCAAATATTATGTTCTTCTTACACCAGACAGGAGGACTGTGCTCCCCCGCCCTAGAAAATTCCTTCGCATTCTCCTAGCACAAAAAAAAGGATCGTTCGACGGTATCCTTCTTCTGATTCATTTAAGAGTGCACACTAAGCGGTGTAAAGTTGTAGATAGTGTCTTCTCTGTGCTTGTTCTAAGCTTACAATGGTCCATCTACGCCTGTAGATTAATGAACGCTTTCGAGTTTTCGATGCCCAAGCATACTTCATCAGCTTTTGCTTCCGCTGTCCCATTGCCATTCACAGTATTCGCGAATTTCGCCACACACGTTTTATGCTTAAACCCCAACATCTGATGTAACTTTGAGACTGACGCAAGCAATCTAAATGAACCAAAGGGTCAAATCTGATTAGGGCTGTTAAGAAAGCTGTCTATAATATAGACTTTACGCGATTACTTCCAGCAATTCAACTAGGGGCTTTGCCTCCGAAAGAAAAATCTGGCCGATGATACAGTGTCCATCAGTTGGTTCAATGGCAAAAAAATCTGTTTTTTGGTTTCATCTTGGCTTATATTGTGTAGTAGCCAGCCCGGTCCCCCAAACACGCTCTACTTTAAGACGGAGCCACCAGGATGGCTATTGTGGGCCTATTGGCAAACGCAAGTCCGTGAAAGCCCAACGCTAGAAGTTACTGCACCCGAGCATAGAACCCCTATCTGCTAATTCATTACGAATTCAAGGTCGATTATTGTCCTGCTTAAGCTCCTGCTCTCGCATTCTGCCCGATAAAAGCAAGAAAACCACAGGAAGCCATTCAAGTGCTCCGAAACCTTGTTGGTTACGTCTTCTCATAACTGATTGCTCGCTGCTTGGCTATCCTAAGTGTGGACCGGAGGCCTACAGCTCTAGAGCGAACCTCCCCATTTTATCAGGTTAGGTCGCGCTTTCGTGTTGGGCAGAAGTAGAAACCATTGATAAACTCCTGCATCCTTCACTGACGGGGCTGTTCTCCGTTTTCTAGGCCCGTCGGAATCTTATCACTTACTGAATACTGGTTAGCGCTCTCCCCCCCATCTCTGCGAGCGTCAAATGCTTGCCGACTTGTAGACAGTCAGCAATAGGGGCTTGGGCAGGGAAATATGAACCCCCCAGTAATACGGCTATGTTTGCGTGCAATTTCAGACATGGTTAGGATTAAGGTTAGGGTTGGTCTTTGGAAACACGGGTCTTCTAAGCATTCATATCGGCCTTACCAGAGACTACTATAGGGGCCATGCGGTCGATGCGTTGAAACAATATACGGGAGACGTTATTGCGATGCGCAATCCATAACATACCGCATCAACCACCTGCACCCGATCTTCATAGCGAATCTAGTTGGGTGAGCGAGAAGAGAGTGTTTTAGAGACAGCACAGGCCATTGTACCTGCGTCCACCATGCTGTGGGGCACAGAGTAGACATTGTCGGCAACGACAGTCAAACAGTCGCTAAGGTTAGTGCTAGAGTTAAACTCAGGACACGGAAATGGAAGTTAGCTCAAGACCGCTTGTATTACCGGAGGCTGGGTCTATATTCTCCTGCCTGCTCCACCGCGGCTATCTCTCTCTCTATGACATCATTTTCGAGGCTTCCAAGTGTCCGAGTGTGTAGCACAAATTCTATTTATCAAGAAAATGACACAAATTGTTTGCTTGCCACAAAACACGTTTTTCTGTCTCCTGATTTCAAATTCATAGCTGAAAGAACTAGAATGTCCTCGCTTAATTTTAAGTTTACATGGTTCGGAAAAAGGTATGCATGCTTACACCATTTTTGAGGCAGACTAACCCGGACTTACTAGTTTGTCAGTCTTTCGTAGGCATTAGTTGACACTTGGAGTATGCCTGCCTCGGAGGAGTGCAGTCGTAAAAGTTAGGCGAGCTAAGGGACAGACAAAAATTAACGACGCCATACGTAAATTAGGCGAGTTTCTTCGAACGACAGGGGGTTAGAATTAAGGTTGTTTAAAAAAAAACTGTTGTGAGAAGAGAGAAAAAAGCTTGCCTTCTGGGCACTCGCAGGCGCGTTCTTCCGTTGTGCTTATGAGTCGACAAGCATTCCCACTGGCAAGATGAGGCAATTTCGGTCACAGCGGCTGTTCCGGTGCAATTGCGAGGCAAACCTCTTTTGGGGAGAAAGCTGGCAGTTCTACCGCTATATGTAGCTAGGCACTTGCTATAGTGGAAGCAGTTATCTGTACTTTCGTCTATCTGGTGCCTCTATCCGTTCGCGCTAATGCCAACCGGATTTTTTGCTGGCGCAGAAATCTAATTCTGCCTACCCTTTTCCTTGCTGTGTACATCTCGAATGCTCACTAACCAAGTCATTTATTTTACCAACAAGGCCGACTTCCACAATCGATATGAAGAGGAATTATGAGTACTAGGCGACTCAAAACAAACCAAATTTGCGCATAGGTAGACGAATCGCGGAGAGCCGATATTTTCCCCCGTTGAGCCGATCATAGCGCTTCGTGCTCAAATAGATTCCTGGTAGGAACGAATAGGCGAATTCCCACAGTCCAAGACAGTTGCAGAAAAGGTTAATAGAGGCGCGAGCAGCGCAGTCTCTGTGGGATGCAGCTGTCGGGCGATCATATACCTACAATAATTAGCAGTACACGCGTTCATTGCTAAGGGTCGTAGTGGATGCGATCTTCCTGCGTGATACGTTAATGGTCTCAATTTCATAATCTTTGTTGAGTCGTGGTGTGACAATGCCTCGGCCACTGTCGCCGGGACTGCTGGTCGCCCACACCCTCCATTCGCAGTACAAAATATAGAGGTGGGAGGCCATCTCAAGAGATGAAAACTGCATTAGCGGCGAGCTGCTTGAATCATGGTTATTTGGGCCACATCCAACGCAATGTCCTCCCACTTCTATCTTCTGTACTGCGATTTTGCATGGGCAAACAAATAAGCCCCGCAGGGGAACCAGCGGTCCCGTCGACAGCGAGTCAAATGGCCGAGTAATCGTCGGGCCAAGAATCAAACACGAGGATGAAATCACGGACACTCATGACTCTGGTACGGACAGACAAGCCAACATCGCATCCACTACGATGTGCCTCAATTAACCTTTTCTGTGACTGTCATGGACTCTAGGTTCGGGGAGAATCCGAAACGTCAGGTCAAATGTCTATTTCTAACGTTTGCATATTCTATTATTTAGTAATTTAAATTTTAAAGTGCACTTTAGGTTTCAAAATACCCCCTTTGGGAGTGATCTGCTTTTACTGATGTACGGGCTAAATTGCTGTAATGTTCACTCACCAGCATATTTATAGGCCAAATAGGAAAGTTGAAAATGAAAAACAAACAGTCGGCAGGACTTATGTCAGCTCATCTAATATCACACACACATCACACACACACATCATCACACACACACATCACATCACACATTATCACACACACACACACACACATCACATCATCACATCATCATCACACACATCATCATCATCATCACACATCACACATTAAATCACACACATCACATCATCACATCACACACACACACACACACATCACACACACACATTACATCATCACACATTACATACTACACACATTATCATCATCACATCACCACATTATCACACAGCATCACACACACACACACACATCACATCACATCACACACACACACACACACACACACACACACATCATCACACACACATCATCACATCATCATCATCACACATCATCATCACACACACACACACACACACACACACACACACACACACACACACACACACACACATCATCATCATTTCACACATCATCACACACATCATCACCATCATCATCACACACACACATCATTTCACACACACACACACACACACACACACACATTACATACACACATCATCAGCACATCACCATCTCATCATCACACACACACACACACACACACACACACACACACACACACACCACACACACACACACACACACACACACACACACACACACACACACACACACACACACACACACACACACACACACACCACACACACACACACACCACACACACACCACCACACACACACACACACACACACACACACACACACACACACACACATGCTGCTGACCTTTGTTTATTCCTGGTTCATCTTCGCGTTTCCCTCACCACCACCAGTATTCCGTTTTTGATCTTTCATAATCTCCCCTTCTTTGAATTCCTGTTTTCTTTCTTATATCCTTTCTGCCACTTTCTATATGGTATAAACCTCTTCCCTCTTTCCTTCCCATCTTTCATACATTTTGTCCTTCGGATTTCTTTCTCTATAAACTCTGCTTCACCGGTAGTTCAGACATCAGCATGGACTGTGTGTTCGACCCTCCCATGTTCTGCTTCTTTTATTCCCCTTTCTTTCCTCTCTCTCTCTCTCTCTCTCTCTCTCTCTCTCTCTCTCTCTCTTTCTCTCTCTCTCTTACTTTCGTTATCTCCGTCCTGCTTCTCTTTTCCTTATTCTAAGTCCTTGCATCCTGCATTATCACCTCATTCTTTCCGCCCTCTCCTTTGCTTTGCTATCCCTGTCTGTCTACCCTATAACTCGTCCCCTTTCCCCTCATGTCCTGGTTGTTGCTCATGGGTGCTTGCGCGCACGTAAATGTTCAAAGCCTGTCAGCCCGTGTGCACACAAACATGCCATGATCGCGTCTACTCCTAGCCCGCCCTCTCCTCCCCCCCACTCCCTCCCCGTTTCCCTCCCGTGAGCTGTCTTCGGCCGCACTGCCTATATGCATTTGCATGACGTGGGTGCGCATTTCAATTTTTACGCGCATAATTACAGCATCCGCCATCTGGCTTGACACCAGGACGCCCCATTTTTACAGACGTGGAACCCTTTCCACTTGTTCTCTGTACGCATTTTGGCGGGAGAGACCGTGGACCTGAGGAGGGTTATTCCTCGAACACCCTCGTGGTCTCCTACACGCTCCCTCTCCCACCTACCCGCACCACCCTGTTACATCCAACCCCCCGGGGGGCGGGGGCGGAGAAGGTTGAGGCTAGCGCTAACGTGCTCACACGCAAGCCCTCTGATCCATTCTACGACCAGGCACCTTAATTTAGTGGCAGCGCAAAACCATCAGCGGATGAAATTTGCCAAACGTGCCGTGCCAAACCAGCGTCTGCGCAGTAGATGTCCTAAAACAGGAATAAACTACAAAAATAGACACGGGGCAAGGGAGAAGGCCTGGTTTACCTGCAGTAGGTGTGTCAGCTCATGAAATGTTAACGAAAATTCTGAAATGTATTTATAGTCTAAAAGCTCGCTTGATTAGGGTTGTAATATGAATTATCCTGCAGGATAATCCGACGATATGCCATTCACGTCGAGATGCTGGTTTTTGAACGAGCATCTTTTCAGCCATCTGCCATACCTATACTGTAAAGAATAACTACCGGAGTGTTGGGAATTTTTCGATTGCTTTACAATGGCCTCATAGATTCCTCTATCCTCTATAGAAAATACTCACAAAAATATTATTTCATTTGATAGCATATTACATTTTCATCAAATTGTATGCTTCAGGAAAAGGTTTCTTACAGTTTTAAAAAGTTTACAGTTAGAAGACTTTTATGGTTGTGAGATATGCGTACATAACGCATCGTATCCTAGCAGTTAGCAATGCTGTTGGTCAAGAAGACAACACGGTCAACCTCCGTTAAAACATTTAATGATCATTATATGAAGTCTTCTTAAAAGCGTAAAGGAATATGCAATTCTCCTAAGACGGAGTGCATTTAACCGGTAGGTTTGAAACCCTATGAACAATTGCAACTGCAGGTCGGCTGAAAATTATTCAGGAATTGGAAACATAATATGCTACCCACTTAGTCAAAGAAATGATATTTTGTGCATGCTTTACGTAGAATATATGTGAATCTATAAAGGCATCGACAATCAACAAGAAACATCCACACTTCTTGATTAGTTCTCCTTTACAGAGTCTAGTTTATGTAGACGACTGAAATGAAACGCACTCATGGCAATTAATATTACAACCCTATTATTAAGATTTAATGCGATAGCACGTCCATTGTACGTAAAAAATGTAGCTTGTAAGTTGCCCGCCAAAAAAACAGCGCACTACAGCTAGCATAAAGCGGTTAGTGACATCGCCATGAATCATTCCCTACTCCCGATCGTAACCGACAAATATGAGCAGTCAAATTAAATTAACTTACGCAATATACCTGTTCTTCAAGGTTTATTTAAGTAACAAAGCACAGATAAAGTCTATAGAGTACTTGCAGGCAGTCACATAGAACGACAGGTATTCTTGCAGGTACAAAGACAAAAAGGATTTTAATGATCATTGCCGAAATTTTGGCGTTGTTAGACTGCCATACATCAGTCCTAGGCTTACATAACTGGGGAGTAGAAACATAACAACCAATAGGACAACCGACGCACATTTTTACTTTAGAGCGCCGAATCAATCAAGTAGCGCTGGTTCAAATCTAGGAGCTCTCGAGACTTGGGGTTGGCTGGCATACGTACGTACCCAGTAACCACCGTGTGTTTATGTGGCGTGGCCGACTGGTGACCTGGTTGTCCCGCTCCAAGACTCCTTCCTAGAATGACCTCTATGGCGCTCCCAACGTAGTTGGATTCCGAACCGCTCTCCTTTCTTATTGTGCGAAATGTTCATGCATCATGCACTGTGCGGGCGTGTGCGACACGCATAGACGGGTTGTTTAACTTTGTCAGATACTGCATCTGCCTCCTGTTTTCCTGACTCTACCTGCAGACCGGGCTCGTATGGTTGAGGAGGCGAGAGTGCCGCGGATGCTGCAAAAGTCTACTTTCCCAGTCAGCTAGTTCGTGCGCACGTCACGCTGATCGAAATGTCATACAGTGTAGATACATTTATACTTGGGAGGTCTGGTAACAAGGGTGAGCTGTGGCAGCAGATCCAGGGAGGCTTGAGTTCGTCTCTGTTCTAGCGGCGTGGACGGAATACTGAGGATTCAAGTGCCAATTCGGCACCTTAATATGCCACATCGAGTGCTGTTTTAATTTGCTTCTTCCCTATGCACCACCTATGGGGTGAAGACGTTTGCATATAGGCAGTTGTACTGGGACCTTCAGTACTGTGCTTGGAGGATTTGGTCCTTCATTTTTGAACGGTTAGCGAAGGATGTGGTCCATCCCATCTGAAATAACCTCTTCGTGATTAGCTCCAATCGTTCATTTCAACCAACATTGTTCAATCACCTCCAGTTTGTTAAGGGCTTACATATGCATAACGCATCTCAGCACTACCGGTAAATACAAGGGAGGCTGGAATGGCCATTTCTGGCTTGTTAGCCATCGTCAACCAGCCATACGCAACCCAAAATGGTGCACCATCCGAGGCTCGAACCAGCTGATGATGGCTAATAAGCCAGAAATGACTATTCCAGTCTCCATTGTCTTTGTCGCCAATATTCATCTGCCTATAATAATAGTCACTTTGTGGCTGCTGGTGGAGCTCTAGAGTGAGTTCCGAGGCAGAACGAGAAGAGTGAGTCCCGTAAGCGATCGATGAGCGTTCATTAACCAGCATAACGCCTCTTAACTGGCCATAAACAGCCGAAAGGTTTGACGCACATACGTTTATTTTACTGTTCAAGAGATCATAGCAAGTCAACAGACACCTTCGGGTTTAAAGACACCCCCTATATTGGGAATGGATTCAGAGGACCATGGAGTCTGCACTCCTTCCGTCTGGTTGTAGCTTTAATCGGTGGTACTTTGACTTAGGCAGGCTTGCTGATTATACCAACCGATTTGTTTCAACCCCACGGCTACATATATTCAATAATCTAGCCAATGACGAGCGATAGGATGCATCCTTTAAAAACGTCTGAAATGACTTTTCGTATTTTTGACTCATTCTTCTATACTTGGGGCGAGAGTCTTTCGGAGGACATAATGATAGCTCAAATTAATGTTGGCAAATAATAAAAAAGCACTACGACCACTCCACCCCATACGGATGGAATTTCACCGTGCGACAGGCTTAGAACCAAAGGCGTGTTTGATTTTACGTAAAAGCAATGCGCTCTTCTCCAAAGGATACCTTTAATTCTAGACTCACCGAAATCACACGGGCCGGGCCTGAATACTTGGGCAGAAAATCACATCCGCCCATCAGAACCTTTTTTCTCGTGAAGCTTTATGGACTTTAGATTACGATGCTTGACGTGTTCAGGCCAACTTTTCTTTAAAAAATCCTTCCCGCGAGTAAAGTCCTTAACAAATTCCTTACTATATTTCAACGTGCAACTAAATCATGAACCATTTGAGAAGCAGGTTTGCATACAGCTCTTCGAAGTAACACGCATAACCTACGCGAGTAAACGTGTAGGGCCGCCGAGTTTCTGTCGGAACTGCATGCCTTTTTCTCACGTGGAGAACCCTATGATATTTGTATCATGCGACAGTGTTGGCGGAACCGAGCAAATCAGAATTTCTTGGTTTTTTTTCCATGACGTGCTCTGAAAGACAGGAATCCAGATGAAGGCGAAGGGAGAATTCGGTACTTCTACTTTTAATCCGCGTGCGTTTGCCTTGAAGGCAGTTGCTAAGTTGTGGTAAAAAGAACTACTTATAGTGTCTCCGAGTTGGTGCCACGACTCGCAGGCTTCTACCCCCGCCCGCGACTCCCTCCGTATACGCTCCATTGACCATATCCTATCACACATCACCCAGTTAGTAAGTTATTTTCCCGTTACCCGTAGACTGTTCATTCGGGTGTAGCCTTTTCGCCTCTCTGAACTCATCTGCAGCCTTCCGTAGAGGTTAAACTAAACGAGGCCAAAGCTCAACAATTCGGTCATGCTCAGGGTTTGGAACGCATTTTGTGCACACACAAGGAGTTTGTAATATACAAAAAAAGGATGATTCATTTAAAGACGGCTCTTCTCATATGGTTCCTAAAAGACCCCTCTGTGTCATTTCACATACTTAAAAAGCGGCACTAGGTTGGGGAGAGGGGGGGGGGTATGAGCGTTATTCGGTAGATGACCGTGGAATGCCCACTGTGGTGTTCAGATCGAGAACATTACACCTCCTATTTACCCCCTCCCCCTTGAAGCCAGACCAGGTTTGCTCCCACCTGTCCAGTATTTGGGACAGGTGTGCGAGACCGCGGCACCTACGACACTTTAGCGCCATTTCCGGCTCCGCGAACAGTTGGCTCTACGAACCGCCTTCTCGCGCATTTTATTTCTTGATGTGCCCTCGTGGCAAAAAAAAACAATTTGACACAATAGTGTACGCACCTGCCTAGACTGATGCCGTGCGAACCGAAACTCAACCACTTCTCGTCAGATTTTTGGCCCCCTCTAAGCAATTTTGAGAATTCCAGGCACTGGCGTACACGCGCATCGCTGATGCTGTTTGCGGATCTACACAAAACTGATGTTCGCATTCGTCAGCAAGAGTTACGGTTGTGTCAATATTTGAAAGCGTCGACTTTGCGGTTTTCAGAAAGTAATTTAAAGGTTTAAAATTTGTGTTTGATTAAATACCCACAGCCATACACTTTAAGCAAAAGACCTGTTTGGTTTTATTTATCCTTCAAATGCATTCATTACGTGGACTTATGTCTTTAAAGTTTTAGTTGTTGCGATAAAATGGAAAATACAACCTTAATTTAACCTTTAATTATCTGCTTCAGTCACTCTCAAAATCATTCCAGAGGGTTATGTTTCAACCAAAACTATAAAACCAGGTGATATTTGTAAATCCCCATAAGTAAGTTCAGTTTCTAATGCAACCCTTCAACTAGTTAAGCATTTATAGATGTGGGTAGGCCCAGTAAACACCTAGCCGTTGAGACCTGATGCGCGGATGCAGTAGCCAAGAGTTCGACCGCCGTTCCTGAAGAAGTCCACTGTGTGCTCACAGGGACGGCGACTTGCGTCTGAACTAGGTTAGGAGGCTCGCAAAGCGTCTACTGCACTCTCTCGTCCCTCACCCACCTGGGCCCGGTGTAAAGATAGATCGGAGGCGTGATCAGGTGTAGGTAGCTGTCTCAGCGTAAGCCTGCGCCCAGGCCTGCCACCATACTCATTTACTATGGCTACGCATTCCAAATAACGTCTTTGTGCCCTGATCTGGCAGCCACGTTGATCCGGCTTATCTACCGTATGGCATTTTGTAGGGGCACCCACGATAGTTCAACCTTCGATTTCGACGATGTCCACCGTATGCTCCATGGAAGGGTGGAGCAGGGACGGTGACTTGCGCGTGAATTAGTTTTAAGTGATAGCAGCCTTGCGCTGCAGCTACCGCACACTCTCCTCCTCCCCCACCTGAGCCCGGTGTCAAGACAGAGTCAAGAAGACCAGAGGCGGGAGAGGACGCAGGTGGCTGGCGTGACCGGAGCCGCCCCTGGGCGTGCCACCACACCTCCCATGTTCGGCATTTGTTAGCGGAGCGCAACCCGAATAACACATGCCGTGCCCTGATGTGGCCCCCATGTTGGTCCAACGCCTCTACCACGTAGGGGCACCCCGGTCGGATGTACCACAGATCCCCATCTGCCACTGGCATATGCATTCAAATATCTGTGAGGAGGCTGCTTGTGCATATCTTATGTTTTTTTGATGGGCATGGTAGGCTGAAGAGCCCATAAATAAGCCCAAAATGGCAATGATTTCAGTCTCGACATTTTAAGCTTGCCACTGCCAGAAAAGTGACGTTCGGATGTGCGGCTTAGCTAGTTTTATTAATTCTTCCGTAAGGTGGAGGGTTTGCGATGATCGCCAGCTCGCTACAGGACCGGTCGAAAATCCTCGGCCTTCCAATAATTTCGGTGACCGGAAAGCGCAAAAACTTGTATAACATAATTTCCCTGGCCCTAGTATTCCTCGTGCTCCAGTCTTCGAAAGTGTTCGATAGCAAAACATTCTGAAGAAATAGGCAAATAGTTGGCAGAATTGGAGTTTTATGCACTAAACTATATGGGATTATGTTAATGACGGAAGGCAAGTGACCATGTTGATTTAAGACACGCAATTTTGACAAAGGTTTCAGTCGGCACCAGTTAATGCGTTCAATTTCACCCCAAGTAGGCCTATTCGAACTTGTCACTGCTGTAAGAGATCATAGCAGAAGTGTTCTTGTCCCAAATCGACTTGAACGTCTGTTTTCTCCACTACAGTCAACCAGACGCACGGTCTGTTAGGAATCGTGGTTTGAAAAGTTTTAAACCTATGTTAAAATGCAGTTCTCTTTTTGACTGATAGCCAGTCTGCCAGAACCCTTAATGTGGCCTTTTCGGTAATCGAACTTCTCTGTGCTCCGAGACTCCTTATTGAGGTCTGTTTCGTGAGTAGGCAGGAATGACCAGGTACGCATTCAGACATTTTACTCACGCCCATACCCAGTCGTCTTGATTTTCAAGTCCACAATTCAGAAGTTTAGATGTCTTGCTGTCTGGCCAACGCTATCGGCTGGAAGAAAGGACCATGCCTGTGCTTGCTTCGGGCTTGCCCTTGAGGTTTGGATTCCACTCAGCGGAACTTTTCAGAGTTCCGTTTGGGTACGAAGGAAGATCTTTTGTGAAAGGTAGGATGCCCAATGCCAACTCTTGGTCTAGTTGGTTCAAGTGAATCCCATGAAATTTGTCTGACGATCAAATTGCTAATGGCGTATATTACTCCGGTTTTCTCCCTTACCATCTCATGGAACGTTTAAAAAATTCTGAAATGTTTTCGATTAGCAAGATTGACTAGGAAAACGTGCAAGATTGATTATCCTACTGCATACTGCCAGAGTGTCAGATCTCGACTGAGCTTCTTTCCGGTAAGAAATAAGCATTCAATTTATATGCTTTTTTGTTGGTTTTCGATGCCTTCGTAGTAAAAATGCCGAAAACATTCTTTGTGTATTTTGTGGTGAATTACATTTTATTCAGCTTTTATCCCTCGAAAGAGAATTTTTTCATTGCAAAAATGTTTGTATTACTGAGATTTTTGTAGACCGTTAATTGCTGATTGAAACGCTAACCTAGAACCTGGCAATTAGCAAGGACAAACTGCTGTGAGTCCTCTTTGATATTGCCCAACTAACCTGGAAGAAAGTATAAATTTCCTCACGTAGAAAGTGTGCACCTTGCAGTTTTGAAGCCCGGTGATAGATTAATTTCGACATTATTCGTAAATAGGACGTTTTTTCAGCTCAAAGATACACCTTCTCTGAATATAAAATTGGAATAAACATAAATATTTCTCATGTGTTATCCATCAAATATGTTTACATTTATAAGGCTATCAAAAAAAAAAAAACGGCATAATACCAAGTGCGGTTTTCGCAGGCGACCGAAAGAGAGCGCATTCCAAATAAGTACTCGTGGCCTGACTGAAATACCTCGAGATTATGATGCACGATAATCCATATTACTACCACACTTAAAAAATCCTTTTTTGCTGGACATGTCAGAATTTCGTTCAGTGCTCCATGCTATGCGCTACCCGCAAACGTCGTTGAACACCAATCAGCCTGCAGTCCATATGACGGTGCCAAAAGGTGAATTCAGGCTGGTCGCAGTCCATCTTTTATCTCCGTTGCTAGTTCACCCAAAACTACTCATTAATGGAAAGTAGAGGAGTTGTTGACTGAAAATTATAACCCGTCAGAATCAATCGCACATTGGACTGGGTTTGGAAGAGAGTTTAACACCCTGTTAGCCGGATCCAAGTCTAACGTTAACTGGCTAAATTCAGAAAATTGAGTGATTTATTAGACAATACCTCAAAGGACACCTTCTCCAGCGTTCGCATCAGCGTGGGTGGTCTACCCTGGCAAGCAAAAGACTGTTGATCCCCCATATGGTCGACAAAGGGAAGAACTTTTTCTACTGACGCACAAACTCCTGAATGCTTGAAAATTTCGACTTGACAGGAAAGACTGGGAAAAAACACGCTTCTGATTAGTGACTGCCACTGCTGGGTAATTGCCTGCCTGGCCTGCAGACACATAGGTTTGAGAAAAGTCAGGAATATCCATCTTCGTCTCGTTATCAGAACTGAATCGATTTAAGTCACTCCCACCTCTCCACCTCCTCTCCATCCTCCGTCTTCATCCACTGGCTCTTCCTATTTCTTTCTTCGCTCAGTCTCTGATCGTTCGCCCCTGATCAGTACTTATGAGTCTTAGGGATAATTGAACAAATTATGTTGCATTATCGAAGATATTTCTTCGAACTGAGTCCTCTTAGAAAAAATATATTTTGGGCGTGAAGGTAGGTAATTCAAAGTGGAAACCTGTTGCAGTCCTAACCATTTTGGCATCGGCTGACTGGTGAATCGAGTAGAAAATCATTTGATGAGAACTCGGAAGGTTGGTGGTTAACGTCCATTCCACAGCGAAAGTTTGTCAACGCAGCGCGTTACGATTTCATTATTAGGCATGATACAAATCAAATAAACTTTCAGCCCTTGTCTGTACCACCACCGGCCGCAAATTGACACCCAGAAAAATAAGCTTTCTGAACACTCGAATTGTCATTTACACTGCTGCAGAGTATTCCCTCTGCTACACTCTCCGCTGTAGTATGATAGGCCAAAACTGGTCAAAAAAGTCGGCAAGCAGATGATCGTACAGCATATTACGTAAAGTCTAAAAAACGATTGTCCACGCTGGTTATGTAGGCTATCCGAGCAAATGACGGTGTGAGTATTTCGCAGCTACGTGTTAAGCTCCCGAAAATTAGACAACCGCACCACGCAGACGCTAATGGGTTCTGCTAGGAGGGCTCAAAGCTGTCAGTGACAACGCAGTTGGAAAGCAGGATATTTCTGGTCAGTCATTTACTTCCTGTTCACTGAGACTGTTCTGCCCAATGCTGGAAAATTTTTATGGTTTTTTCTGCAAAAAAAGGAAAAAAATATTTTAAAGTTCGTACAGATCTACGGTAAAATTTTATGGAAAGGCCGACAAGACGCAAAAACAGGAATCTCCCCTATTTCGCGGACCTAGCAGTACTTTTCCTAGATATTGGGGCTAGGGTTGAGATAAGATTTTGGTTAACTGTAGGTTTAAGATAACGTTTAAGATTCGATTATAATTTCCTTTTGTGGAGTTTTCGGAGGACTGGCTTCTAGTACCACGTCTTACCGAAGTGTCTTATAATTGCAACCTATTATGGCATGCTTTGAATTCCTCCCTCTCGAAATTTAAACTAATACACCAACAGTCGTTTTTAAGGAACAGTTTGATAGAGTGAAACAATTGAATTCAGGCCCGAACGAGGTCTGATGTTAAAGTTTGCAGCGTGATCTGTTACCTGTGAAATCAGGAAATCTGCTGCTATCTTTAATGTTTTTCTAATGTTTACTAATGTTTTTACTAATGTTTTACTAAAAAACTAACCTACTGAGTATAACCATCGAGCGCTAGATAATTAGCTGTTTGAACAGAATATTCAATAACTAAACAGCCCGGTGTGAATCCAGGGTTATGCGAAAATGGGATTTGGCATGTTTGGCTGACGATGCCTACCAAGTCAGAAATGCCCATTCCAGAAAAATTTCGATAATGTTATTGAAGTTAACTTTCGGTGTGACTGTTCAAACTTTCAATATAGTGTACGCTTCCATCTACCTCTGATGATGAACACCAGGAACATTTCTTACCCACCGGAAAGCAATATAGTAAATGCAGAAATCGCCCTTTCTTCTTCTTCTTCTTCTTCTTCTTCTTTTTTCTCCGTTTTCACTACAACTACCTGGTCGTTAAATATTTGCCCCCATAGTTGTGCTCTGTTTGCCTCGAAGAAGCTTTCCCCAAGGGAACATTTTTATGCTTGCGTTATGAGCAGGTGACATTCCGTGATACGCAATCGTAAATTGGGAACTTCAGTAATTTTGCTAGAATTATGTGTGTCTTTCATAAAATCCACTATTTATACAAAACAACAGATTAAAACGTCGACAGCCACTGCACGTCTTGACGCCTAACTGTTTGGATCCAGATTTGAAGCTCGATACTGTATTACTTAATATAAAATATATCCATTTATTTCGCAGACGGTTTCTGCCTGGAGAAATGCCTGTGTAGTCGTTATTATTTCACAGTACACTTAAATAACTTGGTCGATGGTTAATGAAGTCTTTATGGGGTCTCGTGCCAAATAAACCCCGTTAATTTGAATTTTTTGTTGAATATCGGGTTGGAATTTTGTATCCCATTAAATAGTTCGAATCCACTTCTCAGCCGGATGGCAGCTTTACTCCTCGTTTCGACACTTCAATAACTTATTTTCTTGTCAGATCCCAATATTTTTCACAAAAATTTAGGTGGTCATATAAGGCTAAACCAGCATTTGTATACTTTGTTTTTTTCTCCTACTTAACAGGCCTCGTCTGGCAAACAGATCTCAGCTGCATGTTTCCCATAATGTCAGCTAGCGAAAATATGCGTTCAGCACACCTCAACCGGCCAGAACTGGCGCAGTTGGCTTCCGAGGTTTTGCAGAGGACACCCACCGGCTCCCGTCTCGGAATAGCCGCTTTACTTGCACTTCAACCGCCCAGTCTGGGTGGATTAGGACAACTGCCGCAGACATTGGACCAGGAGCGACTGGCCTCGGAACTGAAACTGCGCGTGTTTCACTATATTCAGCGATCTGAGAACCCGCCTACCTCTGCCGTCCCCTCTTCGCTGGGCTCCATGTTCTCTGTGACCCCTCCTCTTCGTACAGCCATTGTCGACACTGATAAGAAGACTCGTCCGGTGTCTCCGGAATTCGCCAACTACCTTTTGTCTTTAATTTTCTTGTCTATTCGTGTTGCGAGTGCTTTCTGGTCAACATGGCCAACATTTTCCTACGTCTCCTCCGTTGTCCTCATAGGTACTGGTATCTACCTGGCATTTGAGTTTGCTGCGGTCACATTGCTCGTTCAGCTGCTCGTCTGCCTGGCCACGCCCGAGGGAAATCGACTTGATATTGCTCTCCAGCTGGTCGCCAATGCATCGCAAAATGCTTACCAATACCTTTTGGACGATCCTGAAGTCTACAGCAAGCTTGTGATGGTACGTCTGCCGGTTCATCTGCGATCCTGGCAGATGCTTTGGCTAACCGCCTTTGCCCTCCTTGTCACTCTTCTCGAGGTGGTGATTCTGTTTCACTTGAGTTTAAGACAATTCTATAAGGCCCTTCGTGCCAACCGGTACACCATCACTCGTCTTTTCAATATAGTTGAACAGGGCAACTCAGGTCAGGACAGCCAGACTTTCCCTGGGCTGATCAGAGAAAACAGACACTACGATGAATTCACACCAAAACCTGGCTGGTCCGCGCCGACCGACGACAAGGCCCTCACCCGTTGCGTTAACACATGTCGACGCCAGCGTGATGCCTGCTACAACATGAGGCGACATCCATCGCGTAAACTAAGGATCTTGGGGTTCTTGCTGTTCGCTTTAGGCACCTTGATCCGTGTACCCTTTGCCATCGACCTATTCAATGTTTACTGGCAGGAGAGTGAATATCTCTGTATGACTGTGCTGGTCATGTTTCCTGTCATTCATCTTGCCTGGTTAATGATCTGGTTCAGTTTCGCAGTCAAACAGAAGTGGTGCTTCCGACTGGAATACCAATCTCCCAGCTCATCCATTTCAGTACAATATCAAAATCAGCACCGACATCCACCTTCAAAGCAGTTCGAGGAACAACAGCGACTTTCGATACCCCCTACCTCCCCACCAGGTCATAATTTCAAGCCTCCGCGGCAAGACCGCCTGCAGCAAACTGAACAAAGTCAGTGTCGTGTCAGTTTGAATTCCAAAACTTCAGAGTCATTTAATTACAAATGAACAAGCTCCTGGTTACCCAATTTACAGCCCTGACACGGACTTCGCTCTTGACTTATCTCTCCTACCTTCGGTAGATAATGCCCTTGAATCGGGTTCCACATACGTGTACTTTGCGCCTACCCATATGCGAAATGATTCTCACTTGCGAGCCTTTGCCCCACCTCAAATCAACGCAGGGCATCCTGAATTGCGACAGAACTCGTGGGCCAGACAGTCACACCATACTAATTTACCCTCTTGGAGCTTGCCTGCTGGGGGCCTACAAGGCTCTGCTGATGCCACCATGAGTCCGCGAAATTCCGGGATCTCAGTCGTACCCTCCAATGCTTCCACTATCACGCTTCGTTCTCCAGTAACCCGTTCAGATGAGCTTACATCATCCACCAGCGCTGGTGTCCCTTGCAAGTCATTCCAACTGTGCACATCGTCCGCAGCAGATCTGGTCCTCCAGGAAGCAACAAGCCATGAACCGACTGGACTCATACTTGAAGCCGCATCAACTACCCCGAAAGCCGAGCTGCCCAGCGCCATTGCTATGCCCCCTTCAACAAGCCATACCCGGGGTTTCCCTGGAGGAGTAGTCTTCCTCTCAAACAGCCTCACCTCACGGAATAGCCTCACCTCAGAGCTGTCGCAGCCGAGGCAGAATCCACCACTGGTCACGAGGGAGAAGTTATGCAGCCAGGTTTAATTGTCCGACTGGAAAGCTACAGTCTGTTATCTTCGTCCCGGGCACTGTCGTCACCATCCAGCGTTCTGCATGCGCGTGAGGGCCTATTCACACACACACCCCCCCACACACACACACAATTACACACATAGAGACTGTTATCTGGGGTTTAAACTTGCCATGAGGCTCACGCAGACGTGGCGTTACGCATGCACGAACCCCAGCAAACTTTCTTATTGCGTCTCCTTATGTCTATGCTACCGAGAGCGAGAGAAATGGGCTGCTGTGGTGCCGCCCAACTCATGTGAAAAGGCCTCTTCAAAAACCCTTCCCCCCACACTCACACGGCGACAGATGACAGAGTCTCAGACCTGGGCGTTACCATCAAATTAAAGCTGCAGTATGGCTACTACCTCGAAATGTCATGCACGCACACACGCAGGGGCAGCTGTTTCTTCGGACTCGCCGAGGGTCTTTGCACGTTTTCAAACTCAGTGTTCCAGCGAGAAATTCGTACATTTTATCCATACCCCATGAAACTTGGGCTACCCCGCTTTTTTCGTCATTTTCATTAACTTGATTTATTTTGGGCTAATGTTATGGATTCTATATACGAACCATTAAATGCACATCCAAGTAGGATGAGTGAGTACAAAGTTACAATGACTGTCTTATTTGAAGAATTATCCTGGATTATCTAAAGGCATTTTAGATCGAAGTTTGTGAATGGCTTTTATGCTGCTTGATTGGTTCAGTTCGATTGAAACCTAAGCACGAAGAAACTATGGTTGGCTGTGCATGTAGAGAGGAACCACTTGACCGATAGGTATCCTCACCTAAAGTTTTGGCTTCTATCTCGACTTCATCATCAGAGGCAGTCCCAGACAAGGATTCGAGTGAAAGTCTGAAAGGTTAGGCCAACAGACGTCTTGTTCCAGTGATTGCATCTGCTTCTTCCGAAAATCTTCATGGAAATCGCCTCTTTACTCCTACTGACAATGTGACGTGTGCCGGGATTCGATGTATTCAAGATATTACAGCTGGATGTTATATCGGATCCATTAGTTTAAAGCTTTTTAGCAGTATCGCCCATAAGAACGTTTTCCATACCCTGGGGTATCGTAGGCATTGCTACATTCAATGCAAAGTACCCCACGGTTCTTTACAAAAGCAAGAAACTTGAATCCAGCAGCAAAGCCTTGAAAAAGAAAAAAATGGTTGGGCTAGATATGGTTTACCTGTTTCATGAACATCTAAAATGCAACAGTGGTTCGCGTTTACTTGAATATTCATTGTTACTTCTGAATCGTTCTTTATATCCACATATAGTTCTACAGACACAGGCAATCATGGACGTAATTGACGTTTCTCCGGCTTTCCAAAAACTATGAAGTTCTTACGCAAAAGATCTTCCTGTTTACTGTGTGAATGGGCTAATGATCCTTATCTTTTGGCATGGATAAAATTTTCTAATGAAACTAGCAATGCAGATAATGTCAGAGCTTTTTAAATGTTAAATTATGACTTCCGGAGTAATGTTTGCTTTTTATATGTATTATGTAAGCCAGCTTGAGTCCAATGACCGTCTACACATTTATACGTTTAAGGTATCGGTCCGAGCCATAAGAATATAAATTAACGGTATTACAACAAATCAGGAGTTTCGAGGACCAAAACGAAGATTTTTTGTCGCCTGAGCCTTCGAGTCGATCTCCAAAGGCAGGGCATGCAAATGAGAAAAAGACCCGTAGTCACCTATTTCCCGGGCAATGGCCACAGCTTCAGCTTCGCAGACACAAGCATGACCGAATGAGCTACCAACAAGGCAGGCTGGGAGCAAATGGAGACCCGGAGCTCTGATGCGAACTTACTAAACCATTGCCAGTATCTTCAGCCGGCATACCAAGCGTTTGGGATCCATTTTCACATCGTTTCTATTTACCACTGATTGGCTAAATGAGACTTCCTGCCTAATTGCTGCGGGTTGCATTCCTGCTTAAAAGCCCAGACGAATAAAATCCTGCTTCCCAGTGATTAAAAACGTTTTTGTTTCCTGTAGGACACAAGCCCTATGCGTTTAGAGTTGGTACCTCGTTAAGCAAGTGCAAATCCCATGACGAATTTTTCAAGAGCGCGGAATAGAGGGACTCAAGTAAGCTGGAATTATGATCTTGGCGCGCCAGCGGATTACGGAAATTCCCCGAATGGAATGTAGCTACTTCAAGAAGCATTGGATAACAAATTCCTAGGTGGATAATCAGTTGCAGATAATTAGCACGCAGGCCACTGGAACGTAGGGAGAGTTGCGTAAGGCAGTACTGCATTGTTTGCTGACGTCAGCACGTCAAAAGGATATTAAAAACGCCGCGGAAAAACTTTCAAATTAGATTGTCACAGAGGGGAGTTTGAGACTACTAATCGTAACCCCGGGAAGGCCGTCGGCATTCAACAGCTCAATTTCGCAAATGGCAAGCGTCTTCAATATCACAAGTAGGGTGTGGTAAAGTTATTGGAAATGAACCAGACTTCCGGCGCAGATATCTCATGCACTATTCCCAGCCCACAATGCCTCGATGACAAGATAAAGCAAAGAGTAAAAAATAAGGGCATGAGGACCATGACTATAAAGGCAAAAAGACTCGTCTACGCGGGCCACACACCATCTTGTTCCACAAAGACGACCCCATTTTCATAAAAAATGGTGGCTTGGATGCCAAATGCTTAATAGTGTCATAACGAACACATTCAAAAAGCGGCCATTGAGCTCGACTTTCCACCTTGAGTTACCCAGTCTGTTAGCAGCCCTTCAAACGACGACTTTTAGCGTTTTATGATAGTTTCAAGCACACCAGATTTTTTAAAGCGAGGAATGCGCTAAAGTGCCGTAAGTATGGCCTCCCAGAGTCAACTTCAATCTCATTCTCTACCCCCTCCGATGCATCAGTCCACTCTTGGAGCCTGTCAGACAGCCACCACGTGTCGTGCTGTGCCCCAATACAATCCTAGTTGTGTGTCCGAGACTGAGAGACTTATATCCAAATGTTCAAACTATGCTACAACTCATCTACCAAAACTCCCTATTAATAAAATGCGTCTAGTAGTCATTTTGTAGATCCTATCTGCCCCCTAAACGGGTTGCGTTGTAGATCCGCTAGACCAACACGGGGTCAGATCAGGGCACGGCAGGCGTTACTCGGGATGCACTCCCGTAGCAAATTCTGAACAGGGGATGTGATGGCACGTGTAGGTGCAGGCTCACGCCGCATCAGCCACTCTTACAGTTATGGCACCCCCACTCCGTGGGATCTGATTCAAGCGTACAGGCAGCGTCAGGGGAGTCTGTAGCCGCGCCAACCACCTGCGCCTGACCCCGCCTCTGGTCTTCTTGACTCTGTCTTGACACTGGGCACAGACGGGTGAGGGAAGAGAGAGAGAGGGCAGTAGCTGCGGTGAAAGTCTACTATCACTCAAAACAAATCCACGCGCAAGTTACCGTCCCTGCACCACCATGCTGTGCAGCATACGGTAAACATAGTTCGACTACGACGATCGAACTGTCATGTCAAGTGATCTAGATTAATTACGAAGGTAATCCTATAAGGAGAGTAAGCTTAGTGTCCAAATTGGTGGATTCCACGAAATGCAGTAGGCTGAGTGGGTAACTTGACCCAAGTGTGATTAGACTCATGGCTCCCGGTAGAATCTCGTAGCTCAGGTGACCCGAGAGTTAGCTACACTTAAGCGTTCCCCTTGCAATCAGGGTTTCGAATCCCACCAAGGCCACTGAAATTTTCATAATTGGGTAAGACTAAATATTTCTATCTACCTTAACACCCTATTAAAACTTGTTTCGCTTTTTTTTAAGAAAGTTGCAAGCACATCCTTGGAAGTCCAATGGACTCCCACCCCTCCGTCTGGTCTCAGAACTAGTAATTCAAGAGCAAAAATAAACTGTCTTCCTTCACTGCCCGTGGATCTGTGGTCACATTTTACAGAAAGGTATGCGAAACAGTAAATTACGGTGCTTATTTTATAGGGGGTACATCTTCAAAGCTGATATCTTACAACAGAGAGGTTCAACTGCGATGCATTTTTAGACATTCACCTCATCATTCGAGCGGCTTACCGGCTTGGGACACGATAAGATTTCCTAGTTCTGAAATTTAGGGAAAAGCCAACCGTATTATTTTTGAGGAAGAGCGTTCTTAACATGATTTTTGTCTCAAGTATAACAAACGTGGATTAAGAAGGATACATTACCTTTCTAGACATAAATTATACGTCTATTTTCCTATTCAGAGGACGTTCAGGTTACAAAGTACAATTTACCTCGGAAGTGGACCACTTCAAAGCGAAGACGTTAGCAGTTGAAACCGTTTGGGACTTTGCGGATGAATCTGAGAATTCGGTGATTTACCCAACATTGTTCGAAAATAAGCTCAAGGTTTCTTGGATCATAACATCTGGTTGTCGACTGAGTGAGAGTTCAACCGTCGAATATGATGAGATCAACTCTGGGCCCCAAAGCAGGATGGTATATTTCACCTCCACAATACTATTCTATCAATACAGACATGGAAGAGGGCTAACAAAATGCACGTGAATCAAGCGGTGGGTATCCCGCGATTAATTCACTCAGATGCGCGCCAAAATTTTGAACCTTAAGCCACCTTCGAAGTAAAAAACTTTGCAACCCCTTAAACGTAAACTAAGACCATAATCTGGGAAAACTCATTGGCTCTACACTACCTCGAGTCATGTATATTTGTATGATACCAGGCCGTGAGCAAAATGACGCTCTTTTTACCCATCGAAAATTCCAGTTTTGAGAGGTTTTCTTACAGCTTTTGAACATGTTGCAGTCGGCCGTCGATGAGATGCACGCATGGAGACATTACTCGGGTAGCCATTGGCAACAAATGCAAACACTGTTATTATTTTAAGATGTTCCTATGCTCGTAAATTATTTCGTGCATCGAAAATTTCTACTTATGTAGCAGTATTCCGCATGAATTTAATTAATATAGGCGTGTAAAAACATGACAAGACTTGTATTAATAAAGCATCAACTACCTCTGGAAATTAATTAATGCAGGCAGACGCAAAATAACTAAACCAAAAGGCAATATCGGACAAAAATTGGAGCCAACAACATCAGTCCTTATACGGTTAACCAGGGTTTACACATTGGTCTTTTGCTTTACCATTCCAGGGCTCAAATGCTTTTTATTTTTGGAGGTAGGTTTTATATGCAGGTACAGGATCATGTAGGTGCTACTCAAATGAATAATAACTTTTATTCTTAGTGAGCCTTCTCAAAGATTTTGATACATATAATCGCTGGACATCAAGAGGTCGCAGCAAACGATTGAGATACGCAGGTCGAACGCCAGGCGGTTAACGCCCCTTCCTCGAATTTCCATTCCACAGTCCACACAAAATAAAGGCCTTGCGTTTATCGAGGCTCGTCATGGTGCCTTCTCTAAAACTACGTTCGGGATGTGCTCCTACTGGAAACTCTTCCTGACAGCATGACTTTGCAGTTTGTCTGATTTACAAATTGTCTGTTAACCAAGTTAAACCGCATAAGTGCACTTTTCCGAATTTCACCGGTGCTTACGACGCAATAGCCAATCTCCTCTGATGCAATTCGACTGTTCAGAGGGTTCCATGCTGCAAACGAGAAGGTCCACGAGAGAAGTGGTGACGTTAGGAATTCCATGCAACGGTGACGCCCTACATGGTTAACAGCATTAAAAGAATAGGCTTGTGTCCATGAGGATGCTAAACTGGATTTTACTGACGAGAATTACGATATTCAACGGGATTTAACTTCATATTTCATTTGCATGACACGAATATGCCGCTAACTCGTTTTCCATGTCCAGCATTCAGAAGTCTCTTGCCTGCCACTGACTTGTCAGTTACTTTTTTGCAAGAACAAAATTGGAGCTTGGGAGTAACTATAGAAACAGGGGAACGACGATCAGCTGTTTAGAAAACGTCAACTGGCGCGGCAACAGAACCCTTGCACCGTCTGGAACACGGCATATACTTGGCACAATTACCAACTGTCCGAGCAGTACTACGCGTTCGCTATGATAACGCTAGAGAGACTGCTGACTACCGAACGTATGGTCTACGACCCCGGCTGGAAAAGACCGAAGTGATTCGCGTAATTACCCTTCACACCCTTTTTTCTCTGATACTGGCCTGTCAACGATTGCCTATCATTAGCGCACGCGTTCAATCGTTAACTACTACTCATTGGTAGGATGACACTCAGACGCTCGAGGTAATTAACTGTTACTTGAAATAATTGGTATGTTAATAAATGGGGACTGTGTACTACTGCCACTGTAGAATCAGGGATCTTTAGTCCTGGAGGGGCTTACTGGAGCTGAATTGTAAAAACCACGTCAGAACTCCACGAGCATTCTGGGCAGTCCTTCGTCAACCTATCTACAATTTGCATCACACCGAGTGCAAGGATATATGCTAAAGTGAGAAGTTAGATTCGGTTTTCCTGAGGATTTTGTTCACCCAACGAGATGAGAATTTCAGTCCGAGGTGTTCGGAAGCCGGTGACCCCTAGTGTGGCCAGGCTGCCTCGACGGAGTTCAGAAATAAATTAATGCATTGACATGCACTTCACCAAATCGCAGATTGTGTACGGATGAGGAGTTCATTTTTTCGGGTCTTCCCGGAAAGGAAGCATTAGAAAACATCACGTCGTTAAACCTTTTAACAAAAGGTGTGTAAATATGACAGTGTCAACATTTTACATGTATTAGAATACATTTTGTACCCACTTAACGAGTTCTAATTAACGAAAGTTTAGACTCCTCCACATATGCTACTTATTGAGGATTTTTTTCATTTATTAATAGCTGCAGAGTATATGTATTAATTAATTAATTAATTGCGAATCCGTAATAGTACACAGTCCTTATGAGAAGCGACTCCTAGTTTTTGCTAAAGTACGAAGAATCTTTCACCAACAAAAAGCATAGAATTGAAAGAAACGACTCTTTTTTATCCCTGGGTTCGATTTGCCAGCCTCACTGGCATTTTTTGATATAGGCACAGGTCTTCTAGCTGAATCCCTATCTGATAACATCTCCGGTGATGGGTTCGAGTTGGAATCCGGAGCAGTAGGCGAATAAAGCTCTTGTCCCAGTGATTGCAGCTAATTCTTCTGAATTACCTCCGGAGGCTCGCATTTTCGCTTGTATCGGCAGTTTATTTGGGCGCGGCGCGCTCCGATCGGCCCGACGATGGGAGACATTCGCCCTTCGAGAGGCCTCTACTTATGCGCAGATTCGGTTTCTGGACAGGTGTCTCGACAATAAGGTGTGGCCGAAATGTGTTTTACACGAACTGCCGGTTAATATGGAGCTTGTGAAGTGCGCGGAAAAATTAGCCCGTGTCTGATATTGTTTCAGATGATAGGTTTGAATTGGAATCCGTAACGTCAGGCGAATAAAGCTCTTGTTTCAACGATCGCATCTACTTCTTCTTACAGTTGCTTTTATCATCCGTTGAAAAGGCACCGAACGATCCAAATAGGACATGCTGGTCTCAAAATGGTTATCTTGATATTTTGAGTAACGCGGGAAAATTTGCTGCAAAATGTCACGCGAGTTGAGATCCTTTAGAAAGGCGCTGCAATGGTGTACCTAGGATTTAATCATTATGGTTAAATCAGTATATGTCAAAAATAAACGAAGTAATATACAGGTCAGAAATTGACACAGGCGAATGATAAAGGGAACTACTGACCAATATCTAAAAGGGCATTTCAAAGAACGAGATTGGAGCGCAGCTGATGCATCCTCTTTATTTGACAGATTAATGTCAATGCAGAAATAACTCGAAAGTTCACGAGGTTAGGTCCCAGAACCCATCGAAAATCAGGAGGAATCACGAGTGACTGGTACAAGTCACTACAGATGTTTTTTCTAGAAATTTAAATTCATTTAAAAGTTGAATTGCTACATTACACTGAAAAAATAAATAAAGGAATTTCATAAAAATAGAGTACATAGAGGCCCACTCCATTAAGTTTATCCAAGGAATGTGCCCACAAATTGCCGCTATTGTCCAGATAAATAGTCCAAATGTGATAGATCGAATACCTTTCAGTGAAAGGGTAGAACGCGTTAAGTTGATGACACACTTTTCCTCGTTAAAAGGTATCAAACGAAAACACTAGCCTTCATGGTAGGCTGAAAAAGTTCAGGAATTCCAGTCACTGACCTATTTTATATAAAGTTACTTGAAGTTGGACAACGCAATTTTATTAAGAAAAATCACTTAAATGAAACTGTAATACGATCTTCACCCGTGATCTTTCAGACAAACCAGGATTTTGACTTTTGAGTGCAAATATTTCGTCTTTCTGCAAAGATTAAAATCAATACAAAGAGGAATATTTAAATGGTATGGATTTTGTTATTGATTATAGATGCCTTGTCAAGCTAAACATATTTTATATAAAACATGTATTCAAACATTAATACCATGAAACATTCCAAGGTAAGTTTCCACAGCCCTTCGCAAATTACTGAGAAGGTTCATTCCTAGAGTCTATACCCTAAATGTGACTAAAATCACGCACCAAAGCATTTTAATTTAATTTAAAGTTCACTTTATTAATTGCAAAAATTATTTGTGTAAAATGAGAGTACACTTTTGTTTAATAGGTATTTGACAAACTAGTGAATTTAAAATAAAATAAAATAAAAATAAGGAATACTAATGTTACATTTTTACTCATTCATTGGCTGCTGTTTTAATTTGCACTCACAGTTCGGTAAACAGAAGTAACGAGTAGGACTATAAACGTAATGACTGACGTTTTCTTTTCATCGCCAGGAAGGTACACTTTGTCATTTTTACATGTCACATTTGTCGTATGTGGAAGAAACAATTCAATAAAATATAGAATAAACATGCTTTTACCCAACATAAAATGTAGAGGTATTCAGTTTAGTTAAAATGATGTAAAGACGTAAAAAGTATGATTAGTTGTGATAATGTAGGTGCGCAGAATAGGAGAAAGAATGAGGGACAGGGAGAGAGAACAAAAAATGCATATGTAAATTAAGATGTTTTAATGTGTAAACAGGATTATGCGTAGTAAACAAGGCTGAAGTAGGTGTGCAGTACGGCTTAAGTGATGAAAATGTTTGCATGGCGTACTTGAAGAGTTACAGACCCTAGAGTTCCCCTCTTTAGATAAAGGTGAAGGTTTCAGATCGAATATGGTACTGTGCATTTAAACCATTTATCTTTTTCAGAGCCTGTACAAAATAGGAAGCCTTGCTTTTTGATTTGCTACCTCAAACTCTTAAACGCAATATCGTAGCATAATGGTACCTACATAATTATCCAAAACCACTTCACTAAATGTTTATAATTTTGGATGAATTAAACTTCTCATTTATTTATTATTTAAAAACATAACTTTATCTACAGGATTTTCCAGTATTACAAAATCATTAGTGTATCAAATGGGTACAAATTTGCTAATTGATATCGCATATTGTAAAAGTAATGTTCCCATTGAAAGCGAAGTTTTTCAAAAGAATTTTTTAAGGTATTTCTCGTTTGTCTTTACTTTCAACGGAACAGGGAATTCCCATCAAGAAAATACCTTCCACCATGTATACATTTAAAAGCATGCACATGTATAAATTACCTCAAAATTGAAAATAAATACTTTCTTAGGGTTATTCTAGGATTTCGCAAATTCTGCAGATCTATGTTATAATCACGGATATAATTTGTGAATGTTCTAGTGAAACATCTGCAAATTCAGAAGCGCGAATGCAAGAGGTATGACTATATATTCTTTCTTGTAATAATTTGGTATAAATCATGTCTTCTTCCAATTTTATGACTGAAGGAGGGTATCCTTCGGTGACCTTATCTGCCTCCACTTCCAGATGTTGGACGCGTGACAAAACTCTTCATCACTTCAGAAGCAACCACCCCGTTGCTCAAAAACGCAGTTGTGTCAGAACCCTCTTCCAACGCGTCGAAACACACTGCATCGACGACAGTGGGAAGAAGGAGGAGACTAAGTACCTGCATGCCCTATTTGAAGCCAACGGTTATCCGAAGCCCTTTATACGCAAGTGTCTTAGGAAGCCCAACTATGAGCGATCGAAAGAAGAAGACCCGAAGTTCTGGCTCGCAATCCCTTATGTGAAGAACGTATCAGAGGTGACGGCAAGAATCCTGAAACCTTTCGGGATCGGTGTGGCTCATAAGCCTGGAGCAACAATCAGACAGCGCATAATGAGGCCCAAAGAACCGCTACCAATGACAGAGCAATCAGCAGTAGTTTACAGCAAACCAGGCCAAAGTTGTGATGCGAGGTATGTTGTTGAAACGGGCAAACGCCTTGGCACAAGATTGCATGAACACCAACTTGCAATCAACCGCAAGGATAAGCTGTCTATGGTCTTTGGCCACATACAACAGAAGAACCACTGTTTCGCCTTTGAGAAAGCGAGGGTAGTCGGCGAGCCAACGATAAGATGGCCAAACTGCTGCTCGAATGTTGGTCCTCGACGGGCAGACTTAACAGAGCCATATACTTGCATCCAGCGTACCAGGCGATACGCAAAAGGCTCGAGTCAGTTCGGGCAGGGCCAATGGGACAGTCGAGTAAAACCAAGCATGGCAGACAAAGGAAATCAGAGAAAAAAGAGAGGAACTGGCCGGAGGCCACGTAGCCGGCGTGGAACACCAACTCACCACCACACCCACGAGGCTGAAATTAACTCACGCGACTGTTACTGACTGATCACTCCGTTGGCTGATGAGGGACAGGCCACCATGCACGCTGACTTGCTAACAAATACGACGGCAGCAAAAGTTACTTATGTCACGCGAGGGGAGAGACTAAACCTGATCAGCAGCAAAAAGGGAGGACAAAGTTCATAGTCCAAGCAGGGATATAATAGAAGGCAGGCGTCAAGGTTGAAAAAGCCAACACCAGCAGGAAGATCAAGCAGAGAACTCTGGCGATAGAAACGGGGATGTTTCCGAAACGTCAGTAGAAATACATTCTGGTCCATAAACTCGTCCCTTCTTCTTATATATATATATATATATATATATATATATATATATATATATATATATATATATATATGATAATGTGGATCCGACAAAGACAAGGGAGACCGGAATGGCCATTTCTGGCTTATCAGCCGTCATCAGCCAGTCATACCCAATCCCAAGTGTGGCACACCTGGGATTCGAACCCGCGACCTTTGATAATTGAGTCAAACGCTCTACCATTGAGCCACGGGCTCGTTGCTTTGTCGGTTGCGATCGGGAATATGATGA
Organism: Schistocephalus solidus; assembly: GCA_017591395.1. Classification (NCBI taxonomy): domain Eukaryota; kingdom Metazoa; phylum Platyhelminthes; class Cestoda; order Diphyllobothriidea; family Diphyllobothriidae; genus Schistocephalus; species Schistocephalus solidus. The sequence goes on from WEDG01006400.1 coordinate 183,620, forward strand.
TAGTGTGTGGCTCACCGATCTGCTTAAGGAACATGCATGTTCCGTTGTGCCCTGGAACTCAGACTAGAGCCCTTACAGGTGGTCGCATAGCGACGTGTAGCATATCTTGATAATGTGAAACCGAATAAGACAAGGGAGACCGGAATGGCCATTTCTGGCTTATCAGCCGTCATCAGCCAGTCATACCCAATCCCAAGTGTGGCACACCTGGAATTCAAACCCGCGACCTTTGATAATTGAGTCAAACGCTCTACCATTGTGCCACGGGCTCGTTGCTTTGTCGGTTGCGATCGGGAATATGATGATAGTGTGTGGCTCACCGATCTGCTTAAGGAACATGCATGTTCCGTTGTGCCCTGGAACTCAGACAAGAGCCCTCACAGGCGGTCGCATAGCGACGCGTAGCATATGTTGATAATGTGGAACCATCAAAGACAAGGGAGACCGGAATAGCCATTTCTGGCTTATTAGCCGTCATCAGCCCATCATACCCAATTTCAAGTTTGGCACACCTGGGATTCAAACCTTGTCTTTGTCGGTTCCACATTATTAACATATGCTACACGTCGCTATGCGACTGCCTGTGAGGGCTCTTGTCTGAGTTTCAGGGCACAACAGAACATAAATATTCCTTAAGCAGATCGGTGAGCCACACACTATCATATATATATATATATATATATATATATATATATATATATATATATATATATATATCATCAGTGAGTGTCTAGCACTATTTGTGTTTTATATAGCTCACTGCACAAGGCATATGACATACTGATGATCGGTAAAAACCGTGAAACAGCTGTCTACGTCTTGCCTGTTGCACCTTTAGCAACATATCTGTTCATTATATGTGGCATATGTTTTATGACACAACGTTCATTTATCGCCAGTGGCTAGCTGGCGGGCGGCGGACAGAATGTGATCGCGTACGATCCTAACCATACCAGTGATTTTCATGTACTTTTTTACTCACGTTTATAAATATATATACACCCAACGCCAACTTAGAGCACAACGAACCCCTTGGCCGAAGAGGTAGGGCTTTGAATTTACAAACAACGTGTCGTGGGGTTCAGCCTTAGGAGTTTTAACCTGGTGTTAAGCTTGGCTTGCCGATAACGGGTACCAAGCTAGAAGTGATTATTTTGGTCTCCTTGATTTTTCAGTAATGTTATGCATACATACATAAAATACGTAAAAACAAATAAAGCGTGATAGCAGAAATTGAAATTTTACGATTTAGGCACCTAAAACGTTGAACACTATACCCATTCGTTCATTTTAATATTCAAAATGATCATGGAGTTGAGCAGAGATCTAGCTTCCTTACGTTCAAGAATTTTCAAATATCAATGATTTTTCTGAACTAATTTTGCGTGCCCGTGATTGTTTCCCTTTTAGGTGAGAGCAATTTAACCTTGGAAAGTTTGTTAAAAAAGGCTTGCCACATTTGAAAACTGATGTTTCTGGTTCAGGTAACCCCGAAGACTAGGTTTCTTGCAAATGGGTAAATTTTTACAAAACAGGTGTTTTATCGGTTTTTAAATGTCAGGTTTGCAAACATGTGTGATTCCTTGCCCTAAACTGCTGTAATAGCGACAAACCTTATTCCATTTTTTAAACGTTTTGATATTAGCCCGAGATTTTCGCATATATTATGAGAAGCCGCCAAACATATGGAAAGCGCCTTATATCCACTTGTGAAAAACTCGGCGGCCTCGGTGGTATTCGAACCCACACAAGAAAGGGGCCTCAAAAATCAGTTGGCTAGAGTGTTGGCTGTATTAAGCCTTCCACTTGCTGGGGTGGGTTCCAATAACAACGGGGCCACCGAGTTCTTCTCAAGGGGGTCAAAGAAATTATTCAAAACTGCAAAAATCCTCTATTAAATAATTGTTCCCGGTAGTAATCTGGTGGATTCTAGAAAGATTGATAGGAAATCATGCTAGGACAGTCAACTTACTGTATCAGAATTGGTGGATTCCATATATTGCAGTAGGCTGGGTGGGTAGCTTTATCAGAGTGTAATTAAACTCACGGTTCCTTTTGGGGCCTCATAGCTCAGTTGACTAGATCGTTGGCTCTACTAAAGCCTTCCCGCTGCTGGCATCTTTTTAAATCCCACCGTGGCCGCCAAGCTTTTCACAAGTGGGTCAAAGGAATCGGTCAAATCTGCCAAAATCCTCTATTTAATAATTGTCCCTGGTAGTCATCTGGTGAATTAAAGATTGGTTGCATAGGAAATCCTGCTTATTCAGTCAACTGATTGTATCAGATTTGGTGGATTCAAAAGGTTGCAGAAGGCTTGGCGGGTAACTTGATCCAAGTGTGATTTAACTCCCGGCTCCCGGCGGGGCCTCATAGCTCAGAAGGCTAGAGCGTTGGCTGAAATGAAGGCTTTCCCTTGCTGACGTGGGTTTGAACCCCACCAAGGCCACCGAGTTCTTTACAAGGGGGTCAAGGAAATTATTCAAATCTTCCAAAATCCTCCGCTTACCTATTGTGCCTGGTAGTCATCTGGTGAATTCTAGATTGCTTGATAGGTAATCCTGCTGGGGCAGTCAGATAAATGTATCAGTCTTGGTGAATTCCATAAGTTGCAGTAGGCTGGGCCGTTAACGTGATCCAAGTTTGATTCAACTCATGGCTCCCGGTGGGGCCTCATAGTCTAGAAGGCTAGAGCGTTGGCTGAACTCAAGCCTTTCCCTTGCTGGCGTGGATTCAAATCCCACCAAGGACACCGAGTTCTTCACAAGGGGGTCAAAGGAATTATTAAAATCTGCCAAAATCCTCTGCTTACCTACTGTGTCTGGTAGTCATCTGGTGGATTCAAGATTGATTGATAAGAAATCCTGCTTGGGCATTCAGCTTATTGTATCAGAGTTGGTGGAAGACACGTTACAGAACGCTCGGCGGTAACTTGGTCCACGTATGATTAAAATCACGGCTCCCGGTGGGGCCTTGAAGCTCAGAAGGCTTGAGCGCTTGCTGAACTAAAGCCTTTCCATTGCTGGCATGCGTTCGTGTCCCACCGAGGCTGCCAAATTTTTCTCAAGATGGTCAAAGGAATTATTCAAATCTGCCAAAATCCTCTACTAATTAATTGTGCCTGGAAGTCATCTCGTGGATTCTAGATTGCGTGCGTAGGAAATTTTGCTTGGGCAGTAAGCTTACTGTATCAGAATTGGTGGATTCCCTACCTTGCAGAAGGCTAGATGGAAAACTTGAGCTAATTTTGATTAAACCCACGGCTCCCGTAGTGGTCTTATAGCTCAGTTGGCTATAGTGTTGGCTGAAATAAAGCCTCCCCTTTGCTGGCGTAGGTCCGAATCCCACTGTGGCCGCTGAGTTTTTCACAAGAAGGTCAAAGGAATTATTCAAATCTGCCGAAATCCTCTACTAATTAATTGTGCCTGGTAGTCATCTGGTGGATTCTAGATTGCTTGCGTAGGAAATCCTGCTTGGGCAGTCAGCTAACTGTATCAGAATTGGTGGATTCCATACGTTGCTGTAGGTTGGGCGGTAACTGAATCCAAGTCTTATTAAAATCACGGCTCCTGGTGTGGCCTCGTAGCTCAGTTGGCTAGAGCGTTGGCTCTAATAAATCCTTCCCGCTGCTGGTATCGTTTCGAATCCCACCGAGGCAACCAAGCTTTTCACAAGTGGGTCAAAGGAATCAGTCAAATCTGCCAAAAGCCTCTTCTAATTAATTGTGCCTGGTAGTCATCTAGAGAATACTGGATTGCTTTCATAGGAAATCCTGCTTTGGCAGTCAACATACTTTATCAGCTTTGGTGGATTCCATACGTTGCAGTAGGCTGGGTGGGTAACTTGAGCAAAGTTTGATTAAACTCACGGCTTCCCGTGAGGTCTTATAGCTTAGTTGGCTAGAGCGTTCGTTTGACTTAAGCCTTCCCCTTGCTGGCATGGTTTCAAATCCCACTGTGGCCACCGAGTTTACCGAAAGTAAGTCAAAGGATTTATTCAAATTTGCCAAAATCCTCTTCTCATTAATTGTGCCTGGTAGTCATCTGGAGAATACTAGATTGCTTTCATAAAAAAATCCTGCTTGGGTTGCCAGCTAACAGTATCAGAATTGGTGAATTCCATAGGCTGCAGTAGGCTGGGCTGGTAACTTGATCCAAGTGTAATTAAACTCATGGCTCCCGGTGGGGCATCATAGCTCAGTTGGCTAGAGAGTTGGCTGGAGTTAAGCCTTCCATTGCTGACGTGCGTTCGAGTACCACCGAGGCCGCCGAATTTTTCCGAAAATGGTCAAAGAAATCAGTCAAATCTGCAAAAATCCTCTATTAATTTGTTGTGCCTGGTAGTCATCTGGCGGATTCAAGATTTGCTTGCGTAGGAAATCCTGCTCTGGCAGTCATTTTACTTTTTCAGAATTGGTGGATTCCATACGTTGCAGTAGGTAGTGCGGTAACTGGATCCAAGTGTAATTAAACTCCCGGCTCCTGGTGTGGCCTCGTAGCTCAGTTGGCTAGAGCGTTGGCTCTGCTAAAGCCTTCGCGTTGTTGGCATCGGTTCGAATCCCACCAAGGCCGCCGTGCTTTTCACAAGTGGGTCAAAAGAATCAGTCATATCTGTAAAAATCCTCTTCTAATTAATTTTAGCCTGATATTCATCTGGTGGATTCTAGATTGCTTTCATAGGAAATCCTGCTTGGGCAGTCAACATACTGTATCAGCTTTGGTGGATTCTATACGTTGTTGTAGGCTGGGCGGGTAACTTGATCCAAGTGTGATTAAACGCATGGCTCCCGGTGGGACATCATAGCTCAGTTGGCTAGAGAGTTGGCTGGACTTAAGCCTTCCATTGCTGACGTGGGTTCGAATCCCACTGAGGCCGCTGAGTATTTCACAAGGGGGTGAAAGGAATTATTCAAATTTGCCAAAATCCTTTACTAATTTGTTGTGTCTGGTAGTCATCTGGCGGATTCAAGATTGCTTGCATAGAAAATCCTGCTCTGGCAGTCATTTTACTTTGTCAGAATTGGTGGATTCCATACGTTGCAGTAGGCTGGGCGGTAACTTGATCCAAGTGTGATTAAACTGGCGGCTCCTGGTGGGGCCTCTTAGCTCAGTTGGCTAGAGCGTTGGCTCTACTAAAGCCTTTCACTTGCTGGCATGGGTTAGAATCCTACCGAGGCCACCGATTTCTTCACATGGTGGTCAAAGGAATTTTTCAAATCTTCCAAAATCCTCTACTGACCTATTGTGCCTGGTAGACAAACTGGTGGATTCTAGATTGCTTGATAGGAAAGCCTGCTTCGGCAGTCAGCTATCTGTATCAGACTTGGTGAATTCCATACGTTGCAGTAGGCTGGGCCGGTAACTTGATCGAAGTGTGATTCAACTCATGGCTCCTGGTGGGGCCTCGTAGTTCAGTTGGCTAGAGCGTTAGCTGTACTAAAGCCTTCCCCTAGCTGATGTGCGTCGGAATCCCACTGAGGCCACTGAGTCTTTCACAAGTGGATCAAAGGAATTATTCAAATCTGCTTAAATCCTCTACTAATATGGAAACCACTTTTAAACTGTCTACCTTCTGACTAGACGGAGCGCGTAAAATTTGAAAAGTTGAGCAATATGCCGGTATTGTTATGGTTATTATTCGTGCACTCTTTATCTTAGAACGGCGTCTTATTCTTAAACAGGATTGCGAAAATTGTGGCAATAAAAAGGGAAAAGTAATTTATTAGGTATGTGGCAGAGAAATTATCAGTTTTCATTTTTACTTGGCTTTAGGGTGTAAATACAAATGCACAGTAAGTGAGCATCCATCAGCAGAATACCACATTCAGGCAGGCAACCCCAGTAGGGAAAGTTTTGCAATCAATTGCAAGCACATTGATTGAAGATGTTTGCTTTTGAGAATCTTTTTTTAGGAAGTATGTTTTCCCGTTAGGTTGAGTCTTATAATGTTACTCAGAAGGCCATATACATGAGCGAGATCCCCCAAGAACGCACTACTTTAGCATATGCTTTCATGAAATATTTTATTACTATATTTTGATAATACTGAACCTATCTCTATGGAAAATGGTAAAAAACCTTGAAAATCGCAAACTACTCATTGATATTTCAATGCACTCTGCAACTCAACGGACTTCACCGTCTGTAAAAATCATCCATACATTTTACGGAAGAAAATTTCTCTCAATACACAGAAATTGTATGTTCAAGATTGCATCTACCAATTCTCTTCTCTTCTTTTAATCAAATTTATCTCCAAAAAAACAAAAATGGTAAATTTATAATGAGTCCTCGCAATACAATTTTGCAACACATGACCCAGCATAATGCATGTAACTCTGTGCCACATTTGCTAAACACTTAATTATGGGGGGGATACTTCATGAAAATGCATGGAAAAAATAATTTTTAAACCTTATGGTCCGCATACCATGTTACTTGGTTAGTCATTTGCATAGACAAGCAGTATGCATGTCTATAAATTGAGTAAAATCATGTGACACGAATGTTCGTGTTTTCAGAATTTGCGATTTTCGTAAGAAAACTGTTTTTTCTTGATCAACGAAATGGTGCTTGTAATATCTTTGGTGTTTGAATTTACTTGGAGGTTGTTCATTATTTGATTGGTGTTTGGTTGCATGCGTTCGTACTGGTTTAAGCTTGGTAAGTGATTTTTTGTCCTTTTTAGCTGATTTCGTCGGTTAGGTCACGTAATGGATATATATATATATATATATATATATATATATATATATATATATGGCACATATATTATACCGTACTTCCGACATAGGTACTAGTTAAAAGCCCAGACACGTGTTTCGCCGATGTTTCTGCTGCTGCGTGACGCAGCAACGAGGGGTTCGGCTTCTCAGTGGGTCCCCCAGCGTTCTCTATGCGGTTTCTGGTATATATATATATATATATATATATATATATATATATATATATATATATATATATATATATCCATTGATACTTCCTCATTCCTGAACATGCCTCCTAGAATAAGCCCATGTGACAACTTATCAATAATAAATACTCGGCTAACCCCCTTACCCATTCTGATGAGTGCACGTCACACCCGCATGAACAACTCTCACCAATTACCAAAAGGTCTTCTTGTTCTGACACGCAAGCAAACAGCCAAATAACGGCAACTTGCCCTCTGTACAGAAAAAAACGTCTTTCGCTGCTTTCTTTCTTCTGTCGTCGAACGGAACGAACTTACCAAGTGTATTTTAGGTTGATTTGACGTCATTTGACCGCCATATGGGGTCATTTTACTGAAGGCTGTCCTAGGTAATTCAAATATAACATAGTTTTTGAAAGTATGGTGTTCCAAGAGGGATTTTTTTCAGCCCACTTATCCATCAGCCAATCGCTTTTGGAGCGTTGCGTAAACAACCCTGCAGTCTTTCGAATGTCACATGAAGCGGATTTAAGTTTGACTTTCAATTAATTAGTATGATTGCTTTCAAATTGGACGCTAGTTTCGACTAATACCCTGCGATACCTCCCTTTTATTTTGCTGTATCCCTCTTTTATGTTCACATTCTTCCTTCAACCACTCCACCAAACGAAATGTTGAACCAGAGCTGGGTGAAATCACTGCATTGGAGCGTAAAGGAGACCGAGAGGTTGCGTAAACACTGCGTCGATCAGGTACAGGGGGAGCAATGGGACTCGGCATTCGGATAGATGGCAGATTATTGGAGTGGAAGTGAGATCGGTGGCTCGGTGAGTTTCCAACTGGACAGGTTGTGGTTGTTGCTATCCGAGGGATGAAGCGTTCTAATGAGATGCGAGTGTAGACCTTCGTTATGTGCTTCCAGGTCTACGTGAAGGTTGCTTGTGCCCGCGCTGGATTATCTGACTTCCAGAAATGCTTGCACTTGCTCCGTGTCCTCGACGGTGATCGTTTGCCCGGCATCTCAGTTAAATCACGGAACCGTATAAAATTTGTATGTAAAGGAGCCAGACAAAATGTCACAGTCAGCTTCCACGCATTACTGCGGATATAAAGGTGTCTTCTTATGTGGGCAGCTTGAACGCAAGAGCAGGTACCGTTTAAAATGCAGCGAATGCCGTTAGTCTGATATTCCTACGGGATGCGATCGTTCACTCACGACGACACTACACACAAGGACAACACTGGTTCGCGTGTGATCACTTTTTAGGTTCATCGTATGAAGGACACTGGGTTAAGAGGTTTACAGGTAACCTAGTTTACGTGTCTCAGGAGGGTTTTCTTCGTTGTTAAGAGAGGCTGCATTACGGCAGCAAGTTGCTATGAGATCACGATCAGTCAGCCCACTTATACTCACATCAAAATACAGGACGCTCTAATCATTCACATGTCAAAGCCACCTCTTGGCTTAAGAGTTCGGTTTGCCTAATTTTCAGGCCCAGATATTTGCACTTTTCCTTATCTCATTCAGTCTGACTATGCTTTAACTCTGGTCGAGTTGAAAATTCACTAACAAGACCCGGTCAAAACCTCGCCCACATGATACTAGAACCATAAAAGTGTATGCACGTTCGTTAGAGTAAAATACTTTCACATATAGTGAGAACGGATAAAATTAGGTCTTTTTGTTATGGCGTACGTTTCACTTTCATGTCTTGCTGCCGGGGAAGTTGATCCATATGTTAACCTTCCTCCTTTAATTTTCGTCTCCAAACTCTTGAACGTTGAAAGGCACTAAACAATCATCATTCTCTGTTATGATCTGTGTCCACAGCAGTTTAAGAGAGTCTATGCTGCATTTTATTCAACCCACCTTGGGTTTACGTGTGGGATGGGTCGTGTGTGTGGCAAGCGTAGGCGGGTTGTACCTAACTTTGTCAGCCGTGTCTCCCAATCTCAGAATAAGCTTTGTATCCAGCGCGAAAAATCGACTGGTACATGGAAAAGGACAGACGGAGGGAGGTTCACTCTCAGCGCTCATTCCTTACTATAAACAGGCCGACACGCTGGAACCTATCGCGGTGCGCTAAAAGCCCTGACTGGCAAATTTAACAACTGACGATTCATCAGAAATCTCGCAGTCTACCCAATGGATGCTTATGTGGAGTGGCCGACTGGTCGACCAAGAGTGCTGCTAGAATGCTTCCTTCTTAATGTGGCTTGATGTGCCACCTCACCCGTCTTCAGTCGTCCTAACTTTATTTTGCAAAGTTGGGATAACATTCTGTCATATAAATCCTGTCTGGATTGAATGATGCACATTAAGCGAAGTGAAAAAGCTGAATATATTAATCCATGATCTCATTTTTACTAATGGGAACATATTTTAGGACAGCCGATTTTGCCGTATATGTGGAAGCTCATGAAACACGAAAAATATTGAGTTAAGTAAACAGAGCGATCGGCTCTTAAGTGAACTACAAATCTTTGGGGATCTCTCTTAACTTTGACTTATTCCGCAGCTTGCATCAGAAAACCCCTGAATATAAAACTTTCCGATATTTGCAGTAATGAGACCTGTTTAGGAAGCAGGTTTTTTTGAGAAAGAGACTTTCTTTAAATCCAGTCTTCAACACGGAGTATGTGGAATTCGTCCTCGTTAATTGCCCAACTAGACTCAACTTCTACTCTGAGAAAACGCAATAGCCATAGGCATCTAACAATTCAGCCGCATTCAGCTTAAATGTCCGTCATTCATTTAACTGAAAAAGAAATACTCCAAGCCAAATGTACTTTTTCAATAGAAACTTTGAAAGATGCATTACTAGGAAAAATCAGACACATATCCAGTCTCTAAAGGATGGCATGGACCATGTCTCGGCTTGGTCGTCAGATAAAAGTCTTTAACTCAATCATAAAAAATCTGTCCAGTGTTTTTTACCTGCGACCCTCCCCTAGTTCTGGATCCTCAGTCGTCCTTCCCAACGAGGTATACCCTATCCGGTACCTAAGCGTTACTCTGGCATCCCATTTTTCATTCTCCGAACATATTGATACTCTTTTTACGAAAATTCCTAAACATCTATATTATATCCACCGTTTACGTTCCTATCAAACACCTCAAGCCCTTATCTGGCTATTTATAGAAGCATGTTTTATTCCCCTCATTCTTTCTTGTTCTCCCGTGATTTTTCCGTAATTTACTTTAAGGATTTTGTTGATTTTAAAACGTATCCTCCGAATGCTCTCTTCTGCTGCTGGCGTTTCTTATACTGTTTTAGTGGATTTGATAACAAAATGGCACTTCACAACAGTTGAAAAATTTGCTAGGCTAATTCTTCATGACATAACCCATCCTCTCCACTCTAAGCTGATTGCCGTGAAGTCTTCCAGTTCGATGCGCTGAGGCTTTCGTCAAATAGCTTGCCATGCACCGGCATACCAGCGCTCTGTTTTGCCATTTCGAGCACGCTACCTTACGTGTGAAGAGACTGAAGTACAGAAGCTGAGATTGGAACTGTCTCCCCACTAGATGTCAATTTTTGACTTTTTGATCCTTGCATAGTATGTTAACTTATCCTTCTCTTACTGAATGGAGCGATTTATTCTTTGCTGCAAATTTTGAATGATTCTTCAAAATAAAGCGTATTCCTCTCTCTCATAGCAGCATCCTTATAGGAAGATATCGAAGTCACTTATTTTTGAAAATATAACCAGTTTGATTTGAGTTCCATACCGTTCATGAAGGTTGGGGGATATTAGAGATTCAAATGGATTATCTAGAGGTAATTGGAAAATTCCACCTAGTTTAATGACAATATAATTGAGAAAAGAAGTAGATGCGATCGCTGGGAAAAGAGCTTTATTCCCTTGATGTTTAGGTTTCCAATTTGAACCCATCTTCAGAGACAGTATCAGATACGTCTAGCATGCTGGCCATCAAACAATTAGCGCACCAAAGGACAGCCATCCTCAATGTAGGGGGAGCCGCTTATTGCCATAGGAATGCAGTAGCATAGCAACTGCATCCCATAAACACTGCAACTCCCTGTGTACGAATAACCCGTACCTAATACTGTCTTTGATGATGGACCGAATGGGAATTCAAAAAGTCCGCCGAATGAACTTCTTGTCCTAGCGATCGTGTGAACTTCTTCGTAACTACATCCTTGGACTCAAATTTTTGCTTGTATTGGCAATATTTGAGAAGAGTTCTCCTAGTGCGTTCTACTGAAACTTACACTTTACAACTACAGCCTTTCCTTCATAATGCGACTACCCAGTAGTACTCTTACAACCTAAATATCATCAAGTTATAGGGCTACTGTGCGGTCACGTATGGACTCAGAGATTTTAGTTACATTCGCCTTGTTTCAAACTCTCAAGTGGTTTATGTTACGTGATCTCACGCAGTTGGCCAGCATGTTTCCCTTTAAAAGTACAGCATGCCTAACCAATAGAAACCATAATGTTTTGAAGGTATGAGATGCAGCAGGCTAGCTGTGCCGGGGAGGAGGATAAATTATTTCTTGTCTGTGGATTCTGTTGGCTCTGCAGCAAGCGATTTTATCGAAAAATCGACATTTTTAAGAGCATTCTGTCACATCCACTACTCGCACAGTCAGAAAAAAGATTTTGGAAAACTGATTGTCCTAAGATTGTCCTTGCCTGAAACTTCGATGTTCGCTCTTTGGCCTGTTTTTTTAAAACCTAAATGGTTTCAGAGGGGCTCAGTTGAAACGAAATTTAAGCTTGCTATTAAAGCGCTATCTCAGATCACTTGAGGTCGGGAATTGCTAAGTATTATTGAGGCATTTTGTGTTTCGAAGTTGTCGGGAGGCCCCGGTGTAGGGTGTTGCAGTTGCTACCTACGGGCATTCCGTATCTTAACCCTAGTGCTAACCCTAACTGAAACCGTCCCCTTAACTCTAACTCTTACCATACTCTAACTTAGCACTAACCTGGAAGTTAGTGTAAACCCACCTGTATTGCAAGACGTTCCTATTCCCCAGCACCCCGTACTAAGAAAATCGCTTTAATACTTAAAGGTCACACATCCATCGGCGTTTTCTGGAATTTTTCAGGGGCACATTGTTACAAATGCGATAGCTGAATATTTCAGTAAATAAAAGCAGTCAGTCAAGGCATTTGAACGGCACTTACAGAGATGAGGATCCTGGGATTTATGAAAAGGAAAAAAGCCCACTGTTCAAGGAATATTAATTTATGGTAGTTAACAGTCACTGTCTGTTTGTAAATTTCACCGATATTATTATCCAGTCAAAGGACCAGACATGGGAAAGGGCCACCAATACTACAGATTGCATTGCGCTAAATTCCAGAAAAGGTAAGTAGATTCGTGTTCTAACTCCAACCATAAGAATAAAGCTTCCAAAAACCCCAGCTTCCCTCACCTCAACCTTAATCCCAATCCAAATCTCTCTGGAATTTAATGTAAGGCCAACAGTATTACGGAGTTCCTATGCCCCTATATTACCCTTAAAGGTCTCCCACTAAATGGCAAACAAAGCAGCCTAGATGATATGTCGAATGAGCGATTTTCGAGAATCATCACTCGCCTGATCATATGCCAGTGAAAATAAACTAAATTAGACAAACTATTAATGAGGCGGTTCAACAAGCAGTCACAACATGTCGTCTCCTCAGACGCGTATGGTTTTTCGTCTGCAGAAAGGCAGCGAAGGATGCAGCGCCGATTGGCCTCAAGCTCTCGGCCGCCTACTTTAAAGTCACGCGCCGCCCCAAAGACAAGAACTACAGGGAGGCGGCATACATAAGTGACCGTGCCTGCGATTGCGGCCGGCAGACTGCTTCAGGTATATCATAAAATTCCTCATTGGCAACCTGATACTGGTATACCGCCAAGTACCCCCTAAATGGACCACGGGGTAGATGTGCTGGACCCACATGGGGACCAAATCAGGGCACGGCAGGCGTTAGTAGAGAGGCCAGCCCATAACCAAATGCCCCAGAAGGGCGTGGGTGGTGGCAGGTCTCGGTGCGGCTTCCCACGGCGCACGTCATCTGCAACTTTTCTCGCCTCCGGGGTTTCAAATTCACCTTGACGCTGGAGTCAGGTGGGAGAAGAGGGAGTGTGGCAGATACTAAAAAGTCTAAGCTAAGTCGCAGGCAAGCTTCCCTCCCCAGGTACTCACCTCGTTGCGTCGACCACGACAGTCAAACTGCCTTTCAAATTTTTGTGCCTGGTGAGCTATAAAGAATGAGTGATTTGGAAAATTTTCAAGGACAGCTTTCCGGAAACAGTTGGGAAGACTGAACAAGTGCCTTTTTGTCTGACGGCTCTGATTCCTTATCAAACCCACCATCCGAGCCCGCAACGGACAAAAGATGTAGATGCGCAATGGTACGGGTATGGAGCCACAAACTCTATAATGTTCAGCTCCTGCATTTACCACAGCTGGCATGGAAATGCCTTGATCGTACTCATCTGAGAAGGCCATTTTCGCAAATTCATCGTCGTTCTTGGTGACTGTTAACATATAGCAGTACGGAGCGTTTTAAGTCTAGTCTCAACATTTAGGCCAACTTACAGTTGGACTGCATTCAACTTCACGAAACAACCACACAATGCTCATGCGGTTTCATTGTACTCAAACAAGAAGCGCTGGCTAGCAGCTTACGCACGCATTTCATCGGAATTGTAGTTGTGGCTCATTTGTCATGCCTTGCTGTCGAAAGATGGCGCATACACGAGAGTAGCTAATAGCCCATAACACGAAGGTTTCCTTCTCACAAGTTAGAGACGCTGGATCGGGTTGGATGAGTTTTACCTTCTAAATATGGCTTCTGGTTGTCTTCCACCTTTTAAAATAAAGTTTTGTTCGAACTGTGGATGGGTGATCTTCGAAGTCAGACCGAAAATTTGCTTTTATTTGATTCTAAGGCCATTAACTGCAGCAGATTAACCATGAGAAGGTCACACTCATAATCTAGCGATAAGTAAACTCTATGGGACCCACGAAAGTGGCACCCAACACGAGCCCCAAAACATGTCCTGTGGTAGATGCGCTGGACTTTAACAGAGGGGGCAGAGGCAGATCATGGTACAGCCGACCTTGGTGAGGATACGCGCTCATAGCGAAAGTCACTCACGTGGGGGTGTGGTAGCACTTTCAAGCGCAAGCTAAACTCTTGCCAAACTCCTGCGGTCTTCTCGACCGGTTCATTGCACCGAACTTCTGTGGGAGAGCAGGAGAGAGTATGGTAGATACGGTGCAAGTCAGCTAACCCTAAAAACAAATTCATGCACATTTAGTCACCTCTGCATACAAGCGGCAGTGACACACGGTGGAAGAAATCGGAATCGACGGTCAAAATTTCAGATGGTTAATGGCTCAGACAAAACGAGGACCGCATTGGCTGATGGCGTGCATTGGTCGAGCTGCGATGACCAAGGAACCATAGTTCCTTAATTACTGCCGTACATTTGAGTAGCGCATTGTCTGTAGAGGTTAATGGCTTTTCAGTCACTGGCCTCCATGGCAGGGCAGGTCACTGTTGCGTGGATGCTAGGCGAGCAAGAGAATAAAACGAAACTAAGCACATGCCATACTACAGCGGTGATCGGGTAGACGTCAACCCAGCATTCCAAGCCCTCCATAACGTACCGACGAAACACTCCAAGTTCCTGCGTCAACGGATACTTGCGAGGGCAGAGGCAGTGAACATACGGCTAACCAACCCAATATTGTGCTCACAGAAAGCGTTTATACGGGCCCTAAGTCTCCCCTAGTCGAAGACCAACTCAGCGTGTGTGTTCACATCGCCTGCCACGTCACCCAACAACGACGAAACAGAAAAAGAGATAAGTTTTAGACACCTCCCTCCCCTTCCGTCTCTGCCTGCCTCAGCCCGGATAAGATTAGACTATATCCCCTGACCCCTAAGCACCGTCAACCATCACTTATATTACTGTTAAGGCCTGATGACGAATAATCGAAAGCGCACTTTCGCCAAACTTGACATCTTAGATATAAAAGTCTTGATATGGCGAGAACGCAACTACCCAAACTGGCTGTGCGGAAGGACTCTGACTGAAACAAAAGACATCGGAGTCAAACAGAAATGTCCTTTCCCCGATCAAGCAGGTTTTTGTAGACTCGGGGATTAGCATGCGCACATAAGCGACGGACAAAGCAGGAAAATTTTTCCCTTCGTTCTGACTGTCAGATAGGAAATAACGTTTTCCCGTTTTTGGCAAGTTGATGGGCTGCTGTGGTTTTATTTTTCTCATAGAAGTGCAATGTATTTCAAATGGTTAAGCTCTTGTCTATTTTGAGGCACATCTCACTCACTTCTCCTGTCACTTTTGCAACTTTTGCATGTAGAAGCCACTGAAAACGGCTCTCACGCACTCAGCATGTTAATTTATCTGAGGATTTTCCAATGACTCAAAGCCGAAGTCTGCAGTTGTCCGTGCGATTTCACTTCGCCTGAATAGAAACTACTCGTGGGAATGACGTAGTCCGATCTGTCCTGACAGCACTTGGATCGCGTGTGAGTGAATATTCCTCATCTCGGCCGACATGGCATAAACTCACACTCTAGTGGTGAGAACGTTGCCCTATTATCACCCGACGTTGGATCAAATTTATGATGTGTCAAATCCTGGGCTCGGAGCATCACCGAATAGTGGCAAGTATAAATAAAATGGCTATTTGGATGCCAATTTTGCCCCTGTTTCTGTGTTATGATTTCATTTAAGGATAACCAAGTCATTCCAGCTGTGTTGTAGGTAAAGACGAAGGAAAAGAAGGCCGTTTGCTGGACTCGTGTTTTATTCATCGAAGCTTTTCGAACTCTTACTGAAGTCCAGCGTCAGAGATAAAAGCAATAACGAAAAAATCACCAGTTATAGGGGGCAGGGGCCCATTGAACGCCAGTAACGCCAGTCCGTAGGTGACTGCGCAGGGTTCTGTGGGCCGGTGCCAGATCGATAAATCGATCGACTAAGTTCACCTTGGAGAACCAAAGCTTTCATCAATTCCCGGTTGGTCTTGCTTCTAGCGCGGGCGATTATCTTCACGGGTACAAGGTTAAACTCGTGACCCTTTTCCAAGGCCATTAAAAGGTTTGCACATGTTATGAGGCTATATTTCTGCTCTCCTCCTCTTCCTCCTCCTCCTCCTCCTCCTCCTCCTCCCTCCTCCTCCTCCTCCTCCTCCTCCTCCTCCTCCTCCTCCTCCTCCTCCTCCTCCTCCTCCTCCTCCTCCCTCCTCCTCCTCCTCCTCCTCCCTCCTCCTCCTCCCTCCTCCTCCTCCTCCTCCTCCTCCTCCCTCCTCCTCCTCCTCCTCCTCCTCCTCTTCCTCCTCCTCCTCCTCCTCCTCCACCCTCTTCTTCGTTACCTCAGCATGCTGTTATGCAGAATGGTTCATTTATCTGCTACTCGTTAATGGGATTTGAAAGACGGTAATACCTCAAAAAGTCGCTATATTAGGTTCTAGAACCCGTCACAAATCCGGAGAAATCGCTACTGTTTAGTATGAGTTCCTAAAAAGTTTATTTCTAGAGTTTTTACCCTTAATGTGACATAAAATCATGTTCCCAAAACATTTAATTTCGTTTAACTGGAAATAAGAAATCAATAGGCAACTTGACTTTAGAGTAGAGTATCAGTCTTTATCACACTGGCGCATTTATAGTGCAGTACACAAATAATACATTAATTTTAATTTACTGGCTGCTGTTTAAGTTTGAATGCACGCTTATGTCAAATCAAAGTAACGAATGGCACTGTAAACGTAATGCCTAAAGTTTTCTTTGACATGATCAGGAAGATAAGCTAGATAAACTTAATATATCATAGAAAACATGTAACCGGTAGAATCCACTGAAATGATAAAAACCGAAAAGTACACATACATTTAAATAATAAGTTATAAGTTTATGCACATGTTACGCAGAATAGCTATCCAGACTAAACTTAAACATAAGCATCGTTTAAGGGGGTTTTCTAGGATTTCGCAGATCTACGAAAAACTCGCGAATACAAATTGGGGAGATTCCGTGGAAAATTTTCGAATCCGTGAATTTGCGAATCCAGAAACGCAAATGCTGGAGGTATGACTGACATTGGTGTATGCTACTTTCTTGTTACTGCGTTCACAGTGCAGTCTTCAGTGGCATCTCTCTTTTGACGCTTGTATTCGCCATTAATTTGTAATGAAAGGCGTTTCTGGGAGGCAAAATTCGGCCACCTTCTTCTCATCTATGTAGTTGCTAGAGATTGTGTACTAACTAGCTTTATGAACAGTCTCAGTCATCACGCAGAGAGATCTTGCGAGAGCGTTGCATCCATGGTTGCTAAACAGTTAGCATGCTCTGGCGTCGATTACAAATTCTATGAAGCATAGCTTCGGTCTCACTGTGGGGCAAGTGCTTTGAGCAACGATTAAAACTAAACTTTTCTCCCAAGAAAGGAAAAATTGTTGGCTACCATAAAACACCAGCCATGGTACTCATTTTGATGATAAAATCAAAGCAACCGTTTTTTTCTCATGAGAAGATGAAGATCTTTGGAAGCACTTGCCACTAAAATATTAGTACATACATGCAAGTAAAGCTTTTGATAGGTTTAGAAATTCTTGAAACCTTTAATGATCAGCCCAAATTTTTACAGGAAATCGGCCTATAAAAAGGGTCAAAATTGGAAGTTCGTAGTCAGCAAGGTAATTATTCAAGCTGGAAACAAAACAAACCGTGAATTGCTGGAGGATTAGGTCCCAAATGAGACTTCCATCAGCCAATGTATTGATCTGGAGATATACCGTGTGATTTGTAGGTCTGCGTCTCTATATACTGGGCAGACTGATTTCAATTTTATACCTTGTATAATGTTTTGGTTAACTGAATTTAATTCACTTATTGGCGTTTTGTATTCCTTATGTATGTTCTTTAGGGTACTCGTGATTCGCAGATAAATAAAATATGACGGAAGGAGTTGCTGATATTGAATTTTCGATTGTCGATAGAGAGTTCATAATAAGCCAGGAAATAGAAGTTTTAAGAAATTGGAAACTTAATAATTAAGCCGTGATCAAGAAGATTGTCTGATGAAAACAGAAAAAGGAAAGGTGGCGAAATTCATGAAAAGAGAATGACGGTACAAATCAACGCAAAACTGCAGGAGCGCGTACAACTTCAAAAAGTTGTGTTCACAGCAAGCTCAAGAATGGAAAATTCAAACCTTTCAATGATTCTCTGAGCTAGGCGTTGACAAAAGATGATCCCGATAGGAGAATTGAATTCTATTATTTGATAGTCCACAAAAACAATGCCGATTTCCATTGAAGAACTTTTTATCTCAGAGGAATTTCGTTTTATCAAGACGGTTTCACATTATCTCTTTTGCTATGCTGCTGAGAAAGAATTTCGTATGTTTTCTGTTATCTGTTTTATATAATCTTGGTATAACCTTCAGCATCAGTCGTGGAACAATGAAAAAAGAGCGTTGTGTCACTGAAATGAATGAAAAGCTCTTAACTTTCAATGGAGATGATAATCAACACTGGTAGCAGCATTATTTAACGGATTTATTTAGTTTGTTTGTGTTATTGTTGTGTTCTAATTGTCCGAGATGGAGACGTATGATGAGTTTTTAAAACCATGAGGCATTGAGAGGTCATGTGAGAGACTTTTGAGTCTTCAAGGTTCATATCAAAAATTCCTGAAGGAATGAAATTAACACAAAAGGATCTGAAAGCACGCTACCGCATAGAAGGGGATTTCGAAAAGATTCCTTGCTTTCAATAATTTCAGAGCCATGGTTGACTCGATGGACCCGACCGCAGGCCTAAAGTTGATAAGGGTAACCCATATGCCAGCAAGGACATCGGCAGGAACTTGCAATTCTGTGGCCCTCATCTCCTCAACACAAACGCGAGTGAGCACAACTTTCGTGGCAGTATTGATGACTCAAATTACCAAATTTTCCTTGCAGCAAGCATCAAAGATCGTTAATTAGAACTCTGCGTGTCCGACCGGTCGTTGCTCGCTCCAATTAAGAAAGTCTATGATGAATATGAGAGCTGCTAATTATAGTGTGTGATCCTGTGTCAACAGCATCTTTGTTCAACTTGAGCCCCTGTGCGTCTGCTAGTCCTCATCTCTATTGGCATTTGGGGTGCGTCCGAGCATGAATTCTAAAGGCCAGGTGAACATAATTTTTGTTCCAGTTGTCGGCTGGGAAGGCAAAACCTATGTGGTCTCGTAAACGGGACATGCGAACAGGAGCCGTCCGCCATAAAGATGTCTTTGCGTCAAACTAAATGACAAATAGGGTTAGTTTTAAGGTAAGAGTTAAATCAAGCGTAAATGTTGTTAGGTTTAAAATTAAGACTATGGCTTGAATGTACGGTGGAGGTAGTGTTAGGGTTAGGATCACAGAGGAAGTGACTGGGTCTACAAGAAATCAAACGAAAAAGCGTTTTTTACGATTAACCGGATGCAATACGCATGCCAAGATTATGCTAATCGATTTTTATTATCAGGATTCTGGTTGTAGCTTCCGTTGTTACCAACACCTGACATTTTTCATGCCCACTGCTTCTCAGAACATGATATCTTAGCAGAAAAACACAGTTTCTACTGGCATGATGACTCAGCAGATCGTCAATTGAATACCAACGAGCTCTCATAAGGAAGTTCGCGCAAATGAAAGTTTCGACAGATTTATATCTGTTTATCACTTTGCGTTCACAAGTTTGTTTCCTGGGCAGAGTCGAAATCATGTTGAAATAATCCAAATAAACTTCCTATTTGTGAAAACGAACATTGGCAACTTCAAAGCTGTTCCCGTGCACAAGGGGCACCTTCTTTCGTCTTGTTATTAATAGCATATAAACCATTTTGCAAAATGACTACCGTCAAAACCTATTTACTTGCATTAGCCGGCATATCACAACTCCACGCTAAACTAATCCCAGACTAGAATCCGGAAAACTTAGGCATTGGGTATTAGGTTCAGCGCGCTTCCACTAATCCATTAGCATGATATTCTGTGGTTTTTTGTCGGGAATTTTATTTCGAGCCTCAAATGGGACACCGCTTTTGTGAGGCAGGACTGGCTGATGACGGCTAATGACACAGAAATTGCCATTCCAGTCTCCCTTGTCTTTGTTGGCATTGTTAATCTGCGTTTACTACTACCATCAGCTGTGCAGCTATTGGCGGGGCTCGAGAGTTAGTCCAGAGAGAGAACAGGACTAGTGAGTTTCGTTAACAATTCTTGAGCGTTAATCAACCAATATCCATATTCTCAATCTAAACCGGCAAGACATCGCTGCAGTGACTCAATAGTTAAAATTATGGACTTCTGATCAACAGGTCGGGGGTTTGAGCGTCGTGTGGGGCACCAAATGAGGTTGGTATGATTAGATGATGACCGGTAATGAGCCAGAAATGGCCATTCCAGTCTTTCTTGTCTTTTCAGCATTGGTAATTTCGGTTCACATTTTAAGGACGCTCATAGAAACTGTTGCAGTACGCAGGTAATTCTTCCTTTGCCTCTTGAAGCTGCCACAGGAGACGTGAGAATATTTTAGATTGGATCTTCAAGGCAAAACTGGGCGCAGATGTATCATACTGCAACCAAATCAGTGAGCATCCTTCAGATGAAATGCTAAAATATGTTTTTGAGTAGAAAATATTATTTTAGTAGGGTCGTAACGTTGATCACCGAAAATATAAGCCCAAAATTATTTCAGACACAAAATATATCGATTTTTAAACGAGATTTTTTCCCACCACAGGGAAAACCTGTGCCCTTGTAAAACGTGACCACAAAAGTAGTTTAAATTTTTCGCATTAAATTTCGATGGTTGCATAAATTCCAACAACCCTTATAAAAGCAATTCAGGAAAATATGCTTTCTTATATTCATTTCGTAGCAAATTACGTCTTCTTCGAATTTTGTTCTTGGAAAGAGAGGATCTTTCGATTTAAAAAAAGTTTTCAATCGCCGAATACTGTAGAATCTGACTGGTTAGTTTTGACTGTATTTAAGGGCTTCCAACCTCCTAACTATATATTTTGCCTTTAAGAAAAATTAAATTTTTCTAGGCTGTATTAAGATTAAATAGTTTAGGGCTCCATAAATATTTTACCGTGCATGCGAATCATGTTGTACACTTTACCAGCAGCATTAATAATTGGCCAGCTGCGTCACAGTACGAATGAACATTTCACGGTATTAAAAAAATCTCAGAATTATAGATTTTTTAAAAGACAAAACCACTTTTTACAGTATAATTTATGAAGAAGAAGTAGCTGTCTATTATCTGAGTACAAGAAAAAAATATTTTTCACGTCTTCTATAAAATAGGGTTAGTTGAATTTATTAAGATACCGAAAACTCAATAGGAAAAAATGCGTACTACTTAAGTAGTCCTGCTGGCAGTGCAGTTCTGCAGGTGGCCGGAAAAATAGGCTCTTTCGTAGGCCAGCTACCTGAGGTGACTGCTCGTTTTTAATACTACATCCCTACTTAAGTAATTAGTTAGAATCAAATACACATTTTGGACTTAAGACGAATGTACACTTTCTATATGCATGTATAAGAAAAATTAGAAGAAGAAGAAGAAGAATGCTTTATATCCACTGGAATAATGTCTTTATCCGTCTGAGATTTAAAAACCTGATTAGAGTCTATCGTTAGAGATAAAAGCGGCGGGGTTGGGTGCGAACGAACAGCCTTCTCCTTCTTTACTTACATTTTAGAAGTTCGGTTAACATTTAATGGGACAGCAAGCCTACTGACGAGTTATATCAACTTGTATAACTAGTCTGCAAACATGCTTACTAACTGACCAGCCTTATCTGCTACCGTCTCTGATGATGTGTTCAAGTGAGATTCCGAAACGTCAGGCCAATCAAATTCTTGTTCCAGTGATCTCATATTCTCCTCCTGAACTGCTCAATGGACGTCGCGTGTTCGCTTCTATCAACCGACCAACCATGAAGAGACAGTAGCAGTTCATTCACATCAACCAGTCTGTGATTATCCCTCGTTTCTCACTGGGACACCGCCATGGGCATTCGTTGTCTGTGTTACCGTCAAGGGATCCACTCTGTTCTCTAACGACCAAATACGAAAGATGAATTTGCAAGCATCCTTTCGTTTTTCCGAGGGAATGTGTTAAAACGAATTCTGAGCGAACCTCCACAGAAGGTCCTCCAATTCTGGCAAGGCGACAGATTTAGGTGGGTTTTAGTGAATTCATGGGGCGGATTACGTCCGATGACTTTTCGAATAGCTTGATGCATCGTCGAGGAGGGCTCAAACCTTACCCTAGGACTCACCCTAACCAAAAAATTAACCCTAAACTTAGCCTTAACCATAACCTTACCTCCAACTTTGACCAGAACTCTACCGTCTAAACTTAACACGAATCCTACTTTCCCTGGAAATTAGGGTTCCTACTCCCTTTTCTTGCCAATCCCTATTGTGTCGAAGGTACTCTGACCACGATTTTCAAACAACTACAGTTTTTATATGTCATTCACACATGCAATGCAACATTAACAGCAGTACAGGGAGCCTGATCTGAAGATTTTTTGGTGTAAAGTGATCGTGATATGGTCTGTTACATGGACGATTTGGCACCTTCTCTGTCCATTAAGTAGTAACTGCGCCTCACGGTATTTGAGAATGTCGATTTCTTCAAGCTGAGACTTATTAATCAAGAGCGAGTACCCGACCTCCACCGAGTCCATATGGGTGAGTGGAATAGAATCTGAGGTCTGTTTTTGGGCATACACTGGAAATCGTTGAAACTGACGGTCAAACTGTTGGAAGAGATCGCTTCTGGTCAAAGAGGCAGCACAATTGAACTTTGGTTTTCGCCGAGCTTCTGCAGAGACAAACGACTTGATCATTCTAAACACCGCCTAAGGGTCATCGTAGTATAAGTTAACACAGCTCTGGCGGCTGCATAGTCGTTGTAGGTCTGCGGCCCTCAGATCTGTAAGAAACCTTTCCAAAATAATACCATTCCAACTGAAAGTAAATCGGATGAACGACAGAGTATATGTTTGCCCAACAGAGAACGAGAACGAGGAAAGGTAGCTGGAGAAAACCTCGCAAGCTGCTAAGATGCTACTGGAACTTGATCCCAGCGCCATTAGCCGTCACAGGAAATCTGGATGAACGGAACTGAAACCTCTTACGCAGTCAACAAGGGAGATGGCTGTCGAATGGCAGCAACTCTGACAGAATTCAAGACTGTGTCACAGTGTGGATATCCAGTCGGTGTTTCTGCGTCCAACTCGGAATTCGGCTTATTTAGGTGTCCTCCGGGAATAAAGTGCACTCTTACACCCATCCACAATTCTGTTTATGAAAATATATGTAACACCATCGACAGGACTCATGTTAAAGTATTTTTCGTACTTCGTAGTACCTATCTTCCTGAAGGTACCAAGACAGCCAAAAACCACTCATCCGGAATGATCTCATCTCCGATAATTCGACCGTCATAGTCGGAGGATGTCCGCCTTATTCTCCACAGCCTCGTAGTGCAGGACAGTGACCTGCACGTGGATTATTTTAAAGTGATAATAGAATTGTGCTGCAAGTAGCACACTCTCTCTCCCTCTCCCCACCTCGTATTGATGTCACGAGGGAGTATGAAAACCGGAGGCGGGAAAGGGAGCAGGTGGCTGGCGCGGCAGAAGCCGCCCGTAAGCTTGTCGCCACACCTCCACAAACCTGCTCATCAACTAATGGAGCAAGCAGGTCAAAACCAGACTTATAGAGTTTATTTTGAAAGCCCTCCTTTCTTGTCGTCTCGATGTTCTACAGCAGGATACAGCATAAGTTAGAGGAAGGTGAAATTCTTCTTCTGAAACGAGAGAGATGCGGATGTGGTGATCCTCCAAATTAAAAAGTGCTGAAAGTTTTCAAGCCAGTACTCACCATCTGTCCCTTTTAAAGCACAGAAATCCCCATTCACATTGCGTTGACCACAAAAAACAGTCTCCACAAACTTTTCGGATTGAAATCGGTTAAATAGTTGTTATGGCCTTTCTCTAGGTAATGGCAACCCAGTTACAAAATAGACGGAGCAGACCATCAATAAAAATTCAAATTAACGCTGTCCGAGTGGAAATTTGTTGAGTGTTACATCCATTCCAGCCGTGTCGACATCGATATGAAAAACCCGGCAAACAATTTCAACTGCCTCACGGGCTGAAATTATCAACGCTGACTATCCGTTTATATATTCGGCCGAAAATGTTCACATTACCGCATCGCTTCCCTCCCTTCTGGAAGAGGCCGTACGTAATAAAGATGCTTTGTACTAGGTTGCGAGAGAGAGGTACATATTCCAATTTCCTAACTCTAACAGTAAACAAACTTGAACCGTACCCCTAAATTTCCGGGAACTGAGCGTTAAGTCACCTTTTATTGAGGTGGTTCCTGCTTCCATACCCTGATGGGCAGAACGATATAAGCGTTCCCTCTTATATATTCGCCTTTGTTGTGGTTGCAGCGTGAGATTGAAGTTTCCTGTTCACAGCCTTAGATACTTCGGACGGATATTATTCTGCCGCATGTAGGTTCAATATACAGATCCTTTTGTATTCCAGTGGAAGATGCAGCGCCAGTTACATGCGCAGACAAACATGACCTGATCCATTGGAGTTGTGGGCTTTGACGTTTTGCATGGATTCTTTGTCATGCACCTAACAACAAAACGCCGAGTTGAAGAGAATGAAAAATGTGTAGCTGGCTGCACGATCCATGTAACAATACCATGTCTGCAGTAGCTTTCGGGATTCTGGAGGCACAGGCTAATGCCAGAGAACTGTTCCTGTCCAGAAATATTCGGTGTCACATCGAGAAACGCTCCCAGACTAATTGGCCACTACAGCTGTGAGTCGAAGTGAGTTATGGCGACCCGATTGGTAGTTGCGGTCGGTGCTAAGACAATGGGAAAAATGGGTTCTAATAATGTGCTTTTAATCAAACCCTCGCTGAAGAACCGCTGTTTCGTTAGTCTGCTCCGATAGTACGAATTTCAAACCATGTTTACATGAGGCGTTGCAGAGGTATTTCCATTTCGCTACCGGAACCTGTCAAGAGGTAGCGTCACACTGATCATCCCTACTGTCAAAAGCTCCCCCATCGACAGCCATCCACTGACCTGGCATATTATATGATGTAGTTTGGGAAAATAAAATGCGCTCCGCATTATGTTTAGTTTTTCGTATCTGCTGCCGAAATTAAACAAGATGAAGGAATACGACACTGCTGTTTGAAAGAACAATTTAGTTTACTGAGTGTTTGGGAGAACATGTGTGCACAAAAGCAACCATTAAACAGAACTAAATGGTACTGACGGTCTGAGTAATAAGTTGATTAAAATCCCGAATTTCTGCCATTTCGCTGGAGAGTATTATTATATGGCAAAGAGAAGGCAAAATCCTGGTTGTGCCACGCATTCCCTTATATCCTAAACGTCTCTGCGACCACGCAACGCATCGTCTTTTGTTTAAGATCAGTGTCTCAAACTGATTAATAGTCTTGGCATGCAGTCTAATCAAGCTAACGAAGGAGTGAATAAACTGAGCAAACAAACAATGGTTGTTTGACTTGGAGGTGAGTTCGTTCCCGTGGTCACTCATGATTTCTGAGAACAGCTGACACCGTCGATCTTGCCACTTGGTAGAGAATCGAACTAATCAGGATTATGAGTTCGCGAGCAGCGACTGAGCCCCAAAAGCAGACAATAAAGATATATATGAATCTGCTCCCTGTGCAGTTAACTCGAAGTACGCAACCTATCTGTACAATTTGCATCTGCCAACACGGTCGATGTAACCAAAGCCTCTACGCGTACCTCACACATAAACAGATGGTCGAAATTGCAACATGAGTGACCCCGTGAGCCTTGCCCTAATTTACCGGGAATTAAGCCCATGCCAATCTGTATTGCGGCAGTTATTTCCCGGGAATTATTATTATTATTATTGCGGCAGTTATTTCCCGGGAATTAAGCCCATGCTCATCTGTATTGCGGCAGTTATTTCCCGGGAATTATTATTATTATTATTATTGCGGCAGTTATTTCCCGGGAATTAAGCCCATGCGCATCTGTATTGCGGCAGTTACTGGTCCCGAATATTGCGGACCTGAGATGACACAACGAAACTATCCTTACTAACCGGACCCCGGCAGAACGTGCCAGGGTTTTTTTCAGGGGTAGTTAAGATCTCTTGTCAATAAGAATTCCATAAGTGGTACATTTAGATGGAACCAATGGAGTCTGATTCTCAGCTTTTAGAATACCAAATAATCCGTCAATTGGAAACTTTCGAATCTATGATTTTTAGCCCGTTAAGATAAATTCAGGTGTCGATAGAAGCGAACAAAGAGAGAGAGGTAGGTTTTATTTTGAAATTAGGCTATCAAAATTTTCAGTGAAAAAGGCCTCTATTCACTATGGATAAAAATATTTACGTAAAAGAGATAGTCACTGAAGAAAACAAAAGATATAATGTAACCGAAAGCTGCAACTGTCTGCATCATGAATGGTTGTCGATGAAGGCGTCACGGTGCAGGCGTAATTTGCAAATGACTTTCTTTTTCCAGTTAATGTAAACAAAGAGTGGCAAATATCAGTCTTAGGAGGAAAATATAACAGCCGATGTACGTATAAGCAAACTCACATGTGAATGGAGTAGACAAAATGGTGGCTCAAATTCAAAAGCCCGCCTTAAAGATTTAAGTGCATGTTTCAGGAGGCAATTTAGAAGGAGAAGAGGCAAACCCCATTGATGATCGTCAGGGCTACTAATTAAAGTACGCATGTGGTCACGCGGCCATTAGGTAATATAAATGCTACACTCCTTGTGCCGCCAATACCCTTATCTGCGACCATCTCTGATGATGGGTTCGAGTGACAATCCAAAATATCAGGCTAATAAACCTCTTGTCTCAAGGATCCTTTCTTCTTCTTATTCTAGATTCAGGCGTGTTAGGTTGATCATAGTGAGAAGTGCAGCCATACATTGTGAAATTTAACTCTGCTGTGTCAGTGGAAAACTTTCTACAGGTTCTAGGAGGCAACATTTCTATGGGCCCTAGTTACAGATCCATCGGAAAATTTAAAAATAAAATGACTTTCGTTTTTGTAGGCATTCAACAGAGTTAACGGCGTGGATATTAGTCAGCATAAGGTTAAATACGGCCAGTCACAGAAAATAATTTCATGGAGATCGACTCCGTGGTAGAATGGCGTTGCAAGCTAGCTGTGCGATGGCTGAAAAATTATCACAGCTGGTTATCCACATCGAAACGGTTCTTGAGGTCCACTTCACAACCACCAAGATACTTGTTCACGCTGGAAGCAAGACCAGCGGCGAATTGATTGAAATCTGGGCCTCGTAAGAGAAGTGGGTAAGTTGATGTATCGAACATGTGCCGACACAGAAAGGATTGAAGCCGTTACCGAGGTATAATCCGTCCTCATGGCAAATCAGTGCAGCCCCTCTATAATAAATCTGACTCGCTTGAACCTGTCTGGACGAACCACAGGTTGTGGCTTTGCAGGTTGGGAATCGATAGGATAAGTTGGTTCTCTGGCTGAGATGGTCCTTCCTTAATGCGACCTTCATGACAAATCTCAGCTCTGCGAGGTCTCCATCTGTTTGACTCACGCGATAGACGACTTTATATCAATTCATCACTGCACACGATCTCATTTTGAGTCTCAATGACTTGGACAGGTTGCTGGTCTGTGCGCGTGGGAAAAGATGGAGTCACATACTAGAAAATCCTTCAGGACAAATCAATGCATTATTCACAATAATAGACCTGGCGTGCTAACTACTTTGGCTTAGAATACTGCCACCTCCCGGTGTAAACTGATCCTCCACCGGAACGATGGTCATGTTGTGAAGGCTTTTTTCATCTTGTAAATTCGATAATGTCTCTTACTTCTCTATGTTTCGAGTCCCTAGTAAAGCCTCAGTTAGGCAATAGCTCGTGTGTGGCACGTGTAGACGAAACGTTCAAATTTGTCAGCCACTTCATCCAATCTAACACTGAGACTACTTGGTGTTGCATTGCCAATGAAGAACTGCAGTTGTAGGAGAAAGGAGTGCGAATACACAGCACTTATCTCCAAATAAATGCACCAGTCACTGATACGCGCATCTCGTAGACCACTGGGGGCCCCAGTTTCTTTTTTCGATCCAGCTATCGCGCAGCTGGGCTCCAAAGGTTAAAACCTCTTTTTGCTCAATTTATCGTTGATTGTGTCCGTACATCTTGAAATTAAAACGCATTTGAGTTAGTTAAAAAATCGCCTAGAAGTTCCTGTATATTTTAAGGCAGTTTCTTTATTTGACCCTGGCAATAAATTTTCCAATCTACACATCCCAAAATATTTCACGTACAGTTTAGGATGCTCGATGGAGAATCTATTGACCATCTTATACACTCTTCCATCAAAAGCCTTTAAATTTAAAAAGATCAGTGGTGTAAATAGCGAGATGCAGGAAACGATTTTATTGGGTATATACATACACAAGCATCAGCAATATTTAGACATATGCATATATATATATGACAGTTCGATCGTCTTAGTCCGACGATGTTCACTGTATGCTCCATAGCATGTTGGTACCGGGATGGTCACTTGCGCGTGGATTAGTTTTGAGTGACAGTAGATTTGCGCTGCAACTTCCGCACTCTCTCTCGCTCTTCACTTACCGGGCTGTGCCCGGCGTCAAGATAGAGTCAAGAAGACTGGAGGCGGATTCAAGCGCAAGTGGCTGACGCGGCCGGAGATTCCCTGTCTCTGCCACCACAACTGAATGAAATCCAACGGAATGGGAGTGCCATAAATGGCAAGAGTGATTATTGAAACGTTAGCCTGCAGTTACGTGTGCCACCACGGCCCCATGTTCGGCATTTGTTATGCGAGCTCAACCCGAATAACGCCAGCCATGCCCTGATCTGGTCTCAGTGTTGGTCCAGCATATATACCACGTATTTGAAGTGAAAGTAGACTTGTACTGCATCTGACGCACTCTCTCTCTCTTCCCTTACCCATATGTGCCCGGTGTCAAGTCAGAATCAAAAAGACCAGAGGCGGGAGTGGGTGCAGATAGCTGGCGCGGCCGGAGCCGCCCCTAAGCGTGCCACCACATCTAGATCGGATACCACGGAGTGGAAGTGCTATAGAGGCGACATTAAGGAGCCATTGTAGCCTGACTGTCAGTCCGCCAATCAGCTACTTCGTACAATTACGCACTGAGCTGACCACGCGTTCCGAGTTATCCCGTCAGTTAGCAACCGTCCAAGCCACGGCTTTTAGCGCACCGTAATAGTTTGAAACATATCAGATTGTTTATACTGAGGAAAATGCGCTGAGCTGTCGACCTCACTCTCACCCCTACCCACACAATCAGACTAACTCAGGAGATACATACACAGACGTTAGTTTGACCGTGGTAATCCAACGATGCGCACAAATTAGTTTTAAGTGATAGTAGACTTGCACTGCATCTAACGCACTCTCTCTTACTTGCCTGTGCCCGCTGCCAAGACATAGTCAAGAAGACCGGAGGTGGGGTCGAACGCAGATGAATCAGCTGCCACTAATTGGTAGAGTGGAGTGTGGCATGAGCCTGCACCTACGCGTGCCGAAGTTGGGCATTTGCTATGGGACTGCATCACAGAATAGCAACGTCCCTCGCACCCTGTCGGTCCGTTTAGGAGGCACAAGAGGCACGTATACATACATATATACGTACACATATCTATATAAAAATATGCATATACACAAGTATCAGCCAAAAAAAGGGTACAAAATCATGTTGACTAAGCAGCGCAGTGTTATTGAGACTTAGTTACGCCAGTTTATGGAAGGATACGCAACGCGAAGTCAGTTTGCTATAATGCACGAAACAACTGGAGAATATGTTCCGGAAAAAAGTTGTAGTTTAACACAAAAGGCGATGAAGAGTCAAAGAGAGAGAAAAACCAAAGGAAGAATAACAATCAGATAGGGATGAAAAAGGAGAGAAGACTCAGCTGTGAAAATCAGATAAGTGAAGATTAGGAGGTGGGAGGTGGAGGATGAGGAGGAGCAGTAGGATGGGGTGAGAGACAGGCCGGATAATGTCGGAGAGGGAGCAAAAGTAAAGACGGGAAAGAAAGTCGGGAGTAGAAAGAAACAGTGACAGTAGGGGGGGG
Organism: Schistocephalus solidus; assembly: GCA_017591395.1. NCBI lineage: Eukaryota > Metazoa > Platyhelminthes > Cestoda > Diphyllobothriidea > Diphyllobothriidae > Schistocephalus > Schistocephalus solidus. The sequence continues at coordinate 213,771 of WEDG01006400.1, forward strand.
GGGGATGAGGGTTAATACAAACAGGAGTAGGAGGCGGTACATGGCAAAAATAAAAATAAATAGGGAATAGTTGAAATATCTACTTATTCCAATTTGTGCTTAGGATCGTCAAGGAGGTAAACGAAGCCATCCACAGAGGCGGACTCCCACAGAAGAGATGCAGATTATTGGGTGTGTTTCCACTTGCCATCTTTGATGTTCACATCGGTCACCGACTTTACGACTACTAACGGAAATCTGTAATGGATTTTATTGTCCGTAGAGTAAGCAGTTTTACAATCGGCGCGCGTGCAACAATATAAATTCTCGCTTCCCACGTTTCCGGAAGGAACTGATTACTACGATCAATTCCTCTCCTGTCAAAACTGATTCAGCTAGTCATGAGTAAAAGATGCTGGATACAAAAGCCACAGCTTATGACAACATTTTAATGATTCCACGTGACCCTAGCGGAACGAGCAAGAAGATTTTAAATTTTTACTACCGTAGAAGTCTAAAATGGCAGAAGTATGTTTGAAAACCAGAAAGGAGGCAAAATAACGTTAAATTAGGCAGCTAAAGTTTTCGGTTGGTGATGAGTCAAAACAAGGTTGACTAAAAACTGCGTTAACTTACTTTTCCCTTAAAAAACTCGTTAAATGGTGAACTAAGCAGAATCCGTATACTATCGATATTATCCTCATGATTATAGCACAAAATACAGCAACGCATAGTAGGATTATTTTAATTTTCCGATGGTTATGCGTAGGTAAAGTAGCAGTCTGTGTGTGCTTCGCATCAATTTGGCGCTACATTAGGTCTCATTCTTCGAGGTCAGACCTATCCTTAACATCGGTAAGACCTCGCCAGATTTGGTCGTGTAATTGGATCTACATATTAAACCTTCATCTAATCTGCGTTGAACAGGCATTGGTGTAATTTCCCGCATGATTTCCCAGTCAGGACGAGGAGGAGAATCTTCTCAATCAAGCATATCTCCTGCAGATATTGAAGGTCTGCTTCAAGTCAGTACATAATCTGCGAACTGCTGAAATGCATCTCAATGCATTAATTGATTTCTGGATTCCGTAGAGGTGGCCTGGCAACACTAGGGGTCACCGGCTTCCTAATACCTCGGACTGAAATTCTCATCTTGGTGGGTGAACAAAACCTTCAGGAAAACCGAATCTAACTTCTCACTTTAGTATATATCGTTGCACTCGGTGTGCTGCAAATTGTAGGTAGGCGGACGAAGGACTGCCCAGAATGCTCGTGGAGTTCTGACGTGGTTTTTACAATTCAGCTCCAGTAAGCCCCTCCAGGACTAAAGATCCCTGATTCTACAGTGGCAGTAGTACACAGTCCCCATTTATTAACATACCAATTATTTCAAGTAACAGTTAATTACCTCGAGCGTCTGAGTGTCATCCTACCAATGAGTAGTAGTTAACGATTGAACGCGTGCGCTAATGATAGGCAATCGTTGACAGGCCAGTATCAGAGAAAAAAGGGTTTCCAAATAAAAGGGTGTGAAGGGTAATTACGCGAATCACTTCGGTCTTTTCCAGCCGGGGTCGTAGACCATACGTTCGGTAGTCAGCAGTCTCTCTAGCGTTATCATAGCGAACGCGTAGTACTGCTCGGACAGTTGGTAATTGTGCCAAGTATATGCCGTGTTCCAGACGGTGCAAGGGTTCTGTTGCCGCGCCAGTTGACGTTTTCTAAACAGCTGATCGTCGTTCCCCTGTTTCTATAGTTACTCCCAAGCTCCAATTTTGTTCTTCCGAAAGAGTAACTGACAAGTCAGTGGCAGGCAAGAGACTTCTGAATGCTGGACATGGAAAACGAGTTAGCGGCATATTCGTGTCATGCAAATGAAGTATGAAGTTAAATCCTGTCGAATATCGTAATTCTCGTCAGTAAAATCCAGTTTAGCATCCTCATGGACACAAGCCTATTCTTTTAATGCTGTGAACCATATAGGGCATCACCGTTGCGTGGAATTCCTAACGTCACCACTTCTCTCGTGGACCTTCTCGTTTGCAGCATGGAACCCTCTGAACAGTCGAATTGCATCAGAGGAGATTGGCTATTGCGTCGTAAGCACCGGTGAAATTCGAAAAAGTGCACTTATGCGGTTTAACTTGGTTAACAGACAATTCGTAAATCAGACAAACTGAAAAGTCATGCTGTCAGGAAGAGTTTCCAGTAGGAGCACATCCCGAACGTAGTTTTAGAGAAGGCACCATGACGAGCCTCGATAAACGCAAGGCCTTTATTTGTGTGGACTGTGGAATGGAAATTCGAGCAAGGGGCGTTAACCGCCTGGCGTTCGACCTGCGTATCTCAATCGTTTGCTGCGATCTCTTGATGTCCAGCGATTATATGTATCAAAATCTTTGAGAAGGCTCACTAAGAATAAAAGTTATTATTCATTTGAGTAGCACCTACATGATCCTGTACCTGCATATAAAACCTACCTCCAAAAATAAAAAGCATTTGAGCCCTGGAATGGTAAAGCAAACGACCAACGTATAAACCCTGGTTAACCGTATAAGGACTGATGTTGTTGGCTCCAATTTTTGTCCGATATTGCCTTTTGGTTTAGTTATTTTGTGTCTGCCTGCATTAATTAATTTCCAGAGGTAGTTGATGCTTTATTAATACAAGTCTTGTCATGTTTTTACACGCCTATATTAATTAAATGCATGCGGAATACTGCTACATAAGTGGAAATTTTCGATGCACGAAATAATTTACGAGTACAGGCACATCTTCAAATAATACCAGTGTTTGAATTTGTTGCCAATGGCTACCCGAGTAATGTCTCCATGCGTGCATCTCATCGACGGTCGACTGCAACATGTTCAAAAGCTGTAAGAAAACCTCTCGAAACTGGAATTTTCGATGGGTAAAAAGAGCATCATTTTGCTCACGGCCTGGTATTATACAAATATACATGACTAGAGGTAGTGTAGAGCCTATGAGTTTTCCCAGATTATGGTCTTAGATTACGTTTAAGGGGTTGCAAATGTTTTTTACTTCGAAGGTGGCTTTAGGTTCAAAATTTTGGCGCGCATCTGAGTGAATTAATCGCGGGATACCCACCGCTTGATTCACGCGCATTTTGTTAGCCCTCTTCCATGTCTGTATTGATAGAATAGTATTGTGGAGGTTAAATATACCAATAGTATTTCATTGTAGAAGGTTCGCCTTACCTAATGGAGATTTCGGGTTCCGGAAACAGTTCACTGCTAATCTTTTATCTTAAAATTAGGACTGTGCTTCGCGTCTTGATATAGTTTTCAAACTAGATTTTAAGACGGGCTCTTGGAACTTCGTCCCGCGGAACTCAGCGCGTATTCCTTACTATGGGAAAGCTGACGCTGAACTTGGGCGAACCGTGTAATACCATCGTTTCTCTCGGCGTCGTCGGAGGTAACTGTGTAACTCTAGTGCGTAAGTATAGCAGAACGGGGACATAAAACACGTCTTATTGACGGCTAAATGGTCAGCATTAATTTGGCCAATATTCCCTTCCCAGTGTAGTAGAGTACACACACATGTTATGAACGGTCAGTATATAATATAATTACTGAAACATTATTAGTAGGCAAAGTGAAATCTACGAATTCGCTTGAGTGAAACGTGATTGACAGTTGTGAGCCGAGTGTGGTATGGGGGAAAAGGGGCAAACAAAACGAAGTAAATAATAGATCACGGAGAGAAGGCACACGTCAGTTGTTTCGTCCGATAAAAAGTACCGAAAAGCAAAATAGACCCAAGGATGCAAAAGGCTGCATGCGAGAAAGAAAAAAGAAAATCCGAGTGACGAGTCGATCAGCCATTCCTTCCCCCGTCGTTTTTGGGAGAGGCTGGTCGGGGCAAGCGAAGGCCCGGCGCACAAACCACCCTGACAACAACAACAACCGCGGCAACAGTTAATCCCATTGCGTGGGCGGACACCAACCAGGCGGCTCGCAGAACCCATTAAAGAGGACCGCGGCTGCCATAAATGCTGCGTAGAGGAAAATGCAGATCCAGAAACACACCTTCTCCCACCTCTCAACTTCCAGGTTGCGCAACACGGGTACACCAACCAGAACACCTGGAGCACAGTGAAGAGAAAAATGAAGATGAAAGTAGAAGGACCATTGTGGACTTATGTGTCACCGTTAGACAGTTATACATATGATCTAGAAGTGGATAATCCCAGCGTCAGAAGCCGTGAGTGTCACTGCTGTTTCGGAAGAGCCACGGCAACTCACGTGGTGAGATATTTGCGCTGCATCTATCTCAATCATTCGTTAAATGCTCTACTTTCTCTCAAGGCGAGATATGGTCAGCACGATCGGAGAGGCGCGCGTTCGCAGGGACTGGCCAGACGTACGGCTATCTATTGCGTGTACCACACATGTACCGTTTCTCTACTCAACGCGAATTAGATTTCAAAAAAGGAAAGTTGCGAAATTAAGAAGCCATTACCGACTGCTCATTTGGCCGCCTCATCGGCGGGCGGCCAGCCTAACCACAACTTTTAGGGTGCCCTGTCAGTTAAAAACGCGTTCGGTTGCTTACAGCGAGGGAGTTAAGTGCTTGATGTGGGCCGGGTTCGCTCTTACTTATCTGGACGCGTATCAATAGCAAGTTCGAAATATACCTACTAGAGACCAGATTTAGTGCAGCGGCTCCATTAACATAAAAACCACTTCCTAACGCGTGCAATACACACGTTAACCGCCAATGCAAAATATGGGCAAATACACGGTTCGTTTGATGCGGGAGTGCATCTTAAAGGAAGCCGAACACATCATAGCACATATGCTTTATTTCCTATCTCATGAAATTTCAAGCGAAATTCGCATGTGTTTTCGTTTCGGAAAGGTTACTTATGTAAGGAGAAAATATTGATTCTCCTACAGCCGAATACCAAGACATACCGATCACGCCGGGATGCCAGCGTGAATTAGCTTTGAATTAACTTTTTCAGCCGCCTACATACACTGCACTCCGTAAAAAAATGATTGCATAAGTAGTGTGAGTTCATTGATTTTCGATAGTATTATAAATTAAAACAAACCTTATAGGACACAGCCACCAACGCATACTTCTTTGTACTCATCTAGTAGAAAATTAATTCTTTTTCAAATTTTATACTTGAAAAAGGGTATCTTTCGGATTTTAAAGCCTTTTTTTCAATTGCGAAACAATTTGAACACCAGCCATTACCAGCTGGCAGAAAAAAACACGTGTATCGAAGAGAGACCGTAATTGCCATTTCTGACTCATTAGTCGTCATCAGCTAATCCTACCCAATCCCAGATGGTGCGCTACTCGAGCCTCGAATCCATAAACTGTTGATTAGAAGTCCAAGGCTCCAATCCACCACGTCTCGGGTGGTGCATCACTTTGGATTGGATATAACTAACTAATGACGGCCTATGAACCAGAAACGGCCATTCCAGTCTTCCTTATATTTTCCGGCAATCTTCATCTGCCTATGATACTGGCCACTGTGCAGCTGATGGCGGGGCCCCGAGGCTGAAAGGTACTAGTGAGTATTCATCAAAGAGTGAAAACCTAACACTAGCCACTGCTAGCTGACAGGGAAAAACACGTGTATTGAATTTATTAATCAAGTGTGTGATAATGAACCAAGGCAAGCTGCGAGTGAAATAGATACTACGTCGGCTGATTGCCTGAAACCCCATGGATTATAAGCTTCGTCAGTGTCAACTACTGCTGACACATCCAAACGTTAGGTTCGTTTTCAACTAGTCTGCCCTGAATGGAATTCGATCATTGTATCTAGAAAAACAAAAACTGTGATGACAGTCATCCTGAACGGCTCGATGGTACCACTTTGAGCGTAAACGAGGTGTGTTTACAAGAAACGCCTAAATATACGGAATTTAAACTACACTTAGTAAGGAAGTGCGGTCGATAGAACTATTTGACACTGTTTCAAAATCAGGTCTCTTTTTAAGAAAAACTTCCAATTTAAAGCAATCGGCTTTTTCCGGGTTCAATTTCAGCCCTCCATCCCCCACATCACCAACAGTAAAGTCGATGTTTTGGCGGAAAATGTTTCATGTGAGAACCCACACCGACGATCGCTTGTGGTGTGAAATTTACAAACTTTTTACGGTGACAGGATAACTACTTTATATTTAAACAGACGAGACCCGCCTGTTTGGTCTCCTGCAGAAATAAAACGCTGAAGTCAAAAGCCCGTTAGGGGGATGAGTCACGCAGCGTTTAGTATATGGCAATGAATGCATCCGCCTTTTACAATGGACTGCAATTCGCTGTCCAATCACACTTACGGCAGTAAGTGCGTTAAGCTGAGGCCCAGCTGCATCAGCGCGCAATCTTGTCGCCAGTACAGCTGCAGGCTCGGACTAGCCACCAATAATTGGAGGAGGGAGGACAGTGTGAAGTCAATACTGACGTACCCTTCCCCGTGGAAACTCAGCACTAAAGCTGAGGCACGCCAGAAACTATCGCAGTCGTCACTTGAAAGACTGTCAACGGATAGGATAGTCAGACATGTGAATCACATGATCACTTAACGTGACCTTCATGGGTGCTTCTCCTTTTCTGGGTGGTGCATGGATTTGAGGATCGGAGAGTGTGTTGCACGCGCAGACGAGCCGTTTAACGTTGTCAGTCACCACGTCTAAGTCCAAAGTTGACCGACTTGACCTTGTTTTGGCATCAAAAATGGTAGGTGTGCGGAGAGGGGGTGAGGTAAATGCCATGTAAATCTGCTTTAATAGCAGAGGCTACCGCTGCGCTCTCTTTCTCTCCGCTATGCTAGTCCCCGCCGCCTGCGATGGACGAACTGCCCATAAGGTGTTCGAGCAGACTTAAGGGGCAAAAAACGATGGGCTCACGCTTCAAGCATCAAAAGCGAACAGATAAACGCAAAGGAATTAAACCCCAGCTTTTTAGGATAGTAAATAACGCGCATGAGTGGTACCTGCTATGAATCCACCGAGATGAGCGACGAAACCTATTTGAGTCGACTGGTCTGGATTACTGAACCTTGAATAAATTGCCAGCGCAGTGTCACCGCCAGCTGAAAAGCACAAGACATGCAATAATAAACAGAGGAATAGTAAACGCCTTAAGAAGTCAACAAACTTAAAACACATATTATCTACCGCCTCGATATTTCTTTGTTGCCGCTTCGCAGGAAACCGTATATGGATGATGGGTGTTGCAGTTTCCAGTGCCAATGACCCTCCAGCCAATGCAAAGGGCTTAGTGCGGGGAACGGCCTGGTGCTTGAATATGCTAGTTAAGTAGGTGCACTACTCACTCGCACAAAGGCAAGCCGTCAAAGCTAAGGGGTTTCACGAGAAATGTAATTTGAACCTGGTCCTGTCCTTCGGCGGCGACAAAGACCACTTATGTGTGAATACTCTAGACTGATTCTCCAGCTGGTCATCTGAAGTATGGGTGGTGTCCGAGTGACGGGAAGCAGTGTTGTGAATTACTTAACGCACGATGATCAAAGAATCCGGGTTCAAACCGCAGGTCCCGCAAACCTGGCATCCGGCCTCTCAGTTCGAACATCGGATTCGACGAGAGGCACCATGTAACCAATAGCATAAAGGAGCAGGGACGGTGAATTGCGCGTGAATTAGATTTAAGTGAGAGCAGGGCTGTGCTACATCTATGGCACTCCATTTCCTCACCCACCTGGACCCGGCGTCATGACAAAATCAAGAAGACCAGAGGCACAATCAGACGCGAATAGCTGGCACGGCGTGAACCCGCGCCTAGGCCTGCCAACACACCCCGCGGTCAACGCACAAGGGACTAGGATTGATTGAAAGAAGGCAGACTACACTCAACGCAGGGGCATAACAAGTTAAATCCATCTGTATCTGCACTCGCAGAGCTCACTTTAGAGCCCTCACAGGCAGTCGCATAGCGACGTGTAGCATATGTTGGTAAGGTGAGCCACACACTATCATCATATTCCCGATCGAAAGCGACAAAACAACGGACTCATGGCTCATTGGCAGAGCACTTGACTCAATCACCAAAGGTGGCGGGTAGGAATCCCAGGTGGTCCACACTTGGGATTGGGCATGAGTGGCTGATGACGGCTAATAAGCCAGAAGGGGACATTCCGGTCTCCCTTGTCTTTGTCGGTTCTACCTAATCATATATATATATAAGAAAAGAAGAAATTCTTTGGGAAAATATAAACTTCAATTCTTAAAATTTTGAGAATGGTACCCTAGCTTGTCATCAGACTACGAGGTGTGTACAGTAACGATTAATTAATTAATCGTGTTTAACAAAGGATTCTACAGTTGGGCGGAATGCGAACCAATACGCGTTGAGTGCATTTTGTCATTCTGTCGTGATTAGTTCTGCGCGTTTGAATTTTTCCTCAACGATTTTGTATGCGGCATCCAAATCGATATGTCGGTTGATGCATGCCTCATTTGAGTGCATTGCTTCCAGGAATTCGCAGCTTTTTCTGGTTGGGTAGGTGCCAACAATCCGTGTTTTCTCCCATCCAAATTTATGCTTTGTTTCCAGTGTATGCATAGCCACTTGGGATAAATGGTCTCGTCTTCTAACTGCCAACTGATGTTCGTGTAGGCGGGTTGAGACAGATTTCCAAGTTTGCCCACAATGAACGACATTACATCTAGAACATGGGATATCGTGGGCAAACTGGGAAATCTGTCTCACTCGCCTACACGAACATCAGTTAGTCACATACCCCGATCGGTGAACGTAAAACTGCACATAAATACGTTGCTCGACGAAAATTGATAAATTGAATACTTGAAATAGTAACGCCTTAAACTAAACGTGGGCAAAGGACTCTTGGATAATTCTGTGGAAAATGATCTCGAAAGGTAAAAATCTTAGCCTCCCTTGTAACCTCAAAGATGTATGGTAGGCAAAAAAGGAAAGAAGATGAACGCAATACCATGACAACTCACCCAGAAGGATGATAAGAAAAAGGCGAACAGCACCACTGGATAGAAAGTTGACGGGGTTTTTTAGCCACCCAGCTTGCATCGTTTGCCAGTTCTAGGGGAAAAAAGAAAGGCAGGTCCGAATGAAGGAGAGCAACGGACAGACGAACATACTAATCGATCCTCTTTATGCTGACGTTCTTTGAAAATTTTTAACACGACGCAGTTCCTTACAAAACCAACATCAGAAAAACACATTTACCAGTTTTATCTTACAATACATAATGCGGCGTGGCACTCAAATGGCAGATGGTGAAACCACTGAAATAGGCAGGTAGTCACAAATTACGCAGTGGTAAGACTGGGCACCTAAAGTAGACGTGTTATCCCAAACTTCTGAACTGCGTTTTCGTTTCGTAAAGATTACTTCAGTAGATTTTTCATAATAATTATCGTACAACCTAATCCCACGACACTTCAGTCACGTCAAGATGCCGGCTTTTTGGTGAAAAAATGAATACTTAGTGTGCATTCTTCTCATCGATTTTCAATGCCTTTATAAATTGGAATGTTTTATGGAAGACATCCACGAAAATAATCTTTCTTACGCACATTTGGTAGGAAATTACATCTTCTTCAAAGTTTAAACTTAAAGCAGGTAAATTTATTGGTTTTTAAGAACTTATTAAATTGCCGAATACTTTTGAACCTGCAATAGTTACAGTTGCATTTAGGGTTGTAAAAGTACATGCTGTATACAGTTCCTCTAAGAAAAACCACATTTCTCTACATTATGATGAAGATGCCACATAGTACTCATAAAATCTTGCAATGGATGGGGATCATGGTGTATACTTTATGAGCAGCATTCATAAATGGACAGATATAATGCTTTACGAATGGGAATTTCAGGATCTTTTAAAATCTCATGAGTATAAACATTTTGAAAAGCGAAAGGTACATTTTCTTCAAGCATAACATTTGAAGAGGAAGAAGAAGACGTAATTTGCTACCGAATGAGTGCAAGAAAGAACACAATTTTGCATGTATTCTATAAAATATATAACCAATAAAACCACCCGTTACGCTATCATGGCATACCCATAGTCAACACTAGAAAGATTGCCGAATGATGAGCTAGCTCGACAATCCATTGGCACAAGAGTCACACGACAATGACTCCCTTCTATCATGGCCGTTACAACAATCCTCTTTAGAAACACATAAGGTATTCCCGAATAAAGTTAGCGACCGCAACGCAAAGACAGGTTCACAGGTCGCTGCGACCACGCCCAACCCAAATACAGTAGATACCCTACCTCATGAAATGCCAACCGAAATTCTGAAGTGTCTTCGCTTAAATGGGGTTATCGCATTGATTATCGTGTAGCCTATTTCTAAGATATTTCACTCACAGTTGGATGCCAGTTTTTGAAAGAGTTCCTTTGTGACCGCTGCAAAAAGTTTACTTAGTAAAAAATAGCTTCTTAAGCAGTAGGCAATTTTCTCATTGATTTTCGATGCTTATATATATATATATATATATATATATATATATATATATATATATATATATATATATATATATATTATAAAAAAGACGCACTAAATAGTATTTCTTGTACTGGTTTGATAGAAAATTACGTCTTCTTCGAATTTAATACTTATAGAAAGGGTATCATTGGGGTTTAATTATGAGATTTCTTAAATACCTTGGAGTGATCATCCGTAATACATCGTATCCGTCAATTAATTAATGTTGTCAACAACATGATCCACATCCATTACAATATTTTATGAGAACTGTGTTACCGTTGAGAAATTTGTGATTTTTCCTTACACAGAATGCATACAGCGTATATTTTGGAAACCGTAAATTCAAGTGTAACGGCCGGTAGGGTTCAAAATTATTCATCAATTTATAAACTTTTAAAACAGATGTATACAGCAGGATTTATTGGTACCAACAAATTTCGTGACGGCTTATCAACTACAACCCGTCTTTGCATAACACAGATAATGAACGAAAGTGGACAGCAGTTTGAATTTACAGAAAATCAATACATAACAGCAAGAGTCAGAGGACAATGTAAATAGTAATTAGGTCAACGCGTTTTAGCTTAAAACTTCAAAGGAAAGAAATTTTGGAGGAGGAGCTAAGACAACTACAGCCATGAAACATCTAGGGGTGAAAATCACCAGGGCAATTGTAGATTGACCACGTGGTTTAGTTGCTTGCAAAGGTTGGGTTTCTCCCTACGTATATACGCCGCTTCCAAGTAATGCAAATTCCGAGTTGTTCGTTCCCGAACAAGTACTCGGAAAGCTGTTTTGAGGTCTACATAGTGACAACTGTCTAATAGATGTTAAGTAATCGAAGAACGTGGCACTTTATTTTCTTGCTTAAAAAACCAATTAGGCAAATGTTCAGCGGCCCTGGGTGCCAATTGCCTTTGCGTTTGCCCAGTGCACTTGCATCCACAAGTGCACGTGAATTCATAAACACAATTTGGGGTGGCGTGCAACGGCAAGGCATCTTTTGGATGGTTGATTGGCAGGCTTCTAGTAGGATTGATAAAGATGAGGTCAGCCGCATTGTACGTTCCTCCTATGGTGCAGCGTAATCGTTGCTTGATTGTATTAGAAATATTGTCGCCCTTAAAGGTTAAATATATAATGACGGGCTTTTTCCGAACTAAATGTTCCGTCACTTTTGGCCGTAAGGGGTTGCTGTATTTTTGAATGAAGCGTGCAGGATATACACAGTTAAGCAAAGCTGATTTGATGCAGGCAATTTCTGTATCTAGAGTTTCACTAGAGCAAATATTTCTCGCCCTTTGAAAAATAGTATGTAAGAGATTTCGTTTCCATTGTACTGGTACAAAGCTTTTAAAAAGCAAGTACTTTTGTGGAAGACAGAGCGCGTTATTGAGCCATCATCCTCTCTGAACATGAAGAAGTCTAGGACGATGGGTTACCCATTAGCTTAGCTACTGGCTACCCGGCGCGTCCACAGGTGGCGGATAGTGTAACGGCCTTCAGTGAAGGTTAGCTGCGAAATAAGCAGACTCTCGGGTCTGGCGAATATGCAGTCACGGACCAGCAGCGACAGTGCTACCAGGGTGCGACGAGGTGAGGTCTGGCACATCAAAAGCCGCCAAGCCCGATGACGGCACTGTGACATGGCGAGTATGAAGCGCCATTAAATAAGTTCGATCGCCCCCGCTGCCTTGTGAGTAGGCTCTTAAGCCAAAGCGCTAGAGGAGACAACCTCGAAAAAACAATCCGAGCGGCTTTTGGAGACCAGCCCGTACTCACAATTTCCAAGACACCTCATGAAAATATGTCCGGATATAGTACTACGATCCATGCTACGGCGTCCGCGGGAACTGACGCGCTCAGCAACCCTAGTCCAGTGGTACGGGCGAATAGTATGCGAGCTGGACTACTCAATCGGAATCGGACCCTTGGTATTGGATGCTGGAATGTGCGAACATTCCTGGACCCTGGGACGGCGCGCAGCCTTTATCAGTACAACGTAGATGTGTGCTGCCTGTCAGAAGTTCGAATACCTAACTCAGGCTCTCTGGAAATAAAGATCCCGGGAGCCAACTCATACTTCACCCTATACCACAGTGGTCCTCGTGATTTTTCTGGTAGACATGGTGTGGCGATTGCCCTCTCGCAACAAGCGAACCGTGCACTGCTTGATTGGGAACCAGTCAACGAACGGATGGCCTATGCGCGACTGAAAGGTCACTTTAAAACAGCTCTATCGTCTCCGTGTAGGCACCAACTTCCGCTACCGAACAGCACGACAAAGAGACGTTTTACTCGCAAATGCAAGCGTTAGTTGAAAGACTTCCGCACCGCGATCTGTTAATTGTTGCTGGGGACTGGAATGGCCGGACTGGACGTGGTAACTCCACTAACAGTCATCTTATTGACCATTTTGGGCTTGGTTCTCGATGTGAAAATGGTGAGAGACTGCTAAAACTTTGCTGACCAGAACCGACTGTTTGTCACGAACACGGGCTTCCAGCACCGCAAAAAAACACCTGCTGACCTAGTATTCAAACGACGGTCATACGGCCAGTCAGATCGACTACATCCTAGTCAGTTCACGGTTCCGCAGCTGGGTTCATGATAGCAGATCGATGTGTGGTGCCGAGACTGGTAATGCCTATGGGTCTGAGCATAATCTCGTCCGTACACGCCTGAAAGTGCACCTATCATCCGCACCCAAAATTTCACGTGCTAGACGCCTTGATGTCGCCAAAATCCAGCAACGCGGCACTGTCGAGGCCCTGGACAGAGAAATCTGGTCCTGTTTTACTACACGAACAGACGGAGAAGGCAGTAGTGAGTGGTCATCACTGAAGGCATTAGTCTATGGGGCGGCTGAGAAAATCCTTGGGTTTATTCAGCGACGCCGCAGTGATTGGATCAGCGGAAGAACCCTACCCAGACGACTCGAGCCAGGTCCGGCAACGATGCTTCCTTTCGCCAACTCCGAAAGATGACGACCAAATCGGCTATGGAAGACCAAAAGAAATATTAGGCTGAAATAGTGACCTGGATGGTGCAGGCCTCAAACGTAGGTGACACTCTAAAACTCTACCAAATTATCCGCCAAGTTAGTGGCAGGCGCTCTACACTGAACGACTCTGTTCGTGACGTGAATGACAGCTTTAGTGCTGAAAACCTGGCCAAGGTCGAGCGCTGGCGTGAGCACTTCGAGAACCTTCGCAATTTCGATACCGAGCCCAGGACCCCCTTACCACGTGCAAGGGAGTCTCCTCCCTCTCCTGCTTATGCAGTTTCATGCGACCCCCTTCTGAAGGAGAAGTCACTGATGCCATAAGAAGATCGCGCAACAACAAGGCACCTGAAGAGGACGGTATACCCTCTGAAATCTACAAGTCTTGTGTCGACACACTGGCGCCCTGGCTTTATGAAGTGATTGTACAAGCGTGGAGAGAAGAGGTTGTGTCTGATGACTGGGGTTTAGACATCCTTGTGCCTGTCCACAAGAAGGGAGACAAAACGAGATGCTAAAACTACGGTGGCATGAGTCTTATCGACGTTGCTGCTAAAATCATCGCTATTGTCATTCTCAGGCGATTCCAGGCTGTGCGCGACTCTAGGACGAAGCCCAACCAAGACGGATTCCGTGCTGGGCGTGGATGTGTAGATCAAATATTCACACTAAGGCGTATCCTTGAATCCCGCCATAGTTACCAGCAACCGACAGCCGTATGCTTTGTCGACTTCGCCGCCGCGTTCGATTCCATCCATCGTGAATCCTTGTGGCGGATATTGGCACTAGATGGCCTACCATCGAAAATCATCGCTATGATCAAGGCCTATTACAGCTCAACCACTGCACGAGTTTTGGTCCATAATAATCTTTCACAAGCATTCGATATCCGGTTTGGCGTTTGACAAGGTTGTATTTTGTCGCCCAGCCTGTTCAGCTACGCTATCGACTGGATTCTTGGGAAGGCCGTGCATAAAGAGGACGGTGTTGAGCTTGCACCCGGATGCCGGCTGGCTGACCTCGACTAAGCAGATGATATCGCCTTACTAACCTCAAACCTTGGTGATCTACAGTCTATGGGGTCGCGGGTGAATGAAGTCACTAAATCGGTCGGCTTGTCTATAAACGCGGGGAAGAGCAAAGTTTTTTTAAGCTGAATCCCTGCCCAGGAAAAAGCACCTCTCGAGGTTGACGGCTGTCAACTTGAAGAGGTGGACAGTTTCAAATACCTTGGGGCGAGGTTGCTGCCGAATGCACAGAGTAAGGATGACATTTTCTCCCGAATCGATACTGCTCGTCGGGTATTCTGAAGCTTAGAAAGTGCCTGTGGACCCGACGCGACATTTCTATCGACACAAAGATTCGCATATACCGTGCGTCTGTCTGGTCTGTCCTTCTGTATGGTTGTGAATGCTGGGCTACACGCATAGAAGATGAGCGAGAACTAAAGGCATTTGATCACCACTGCTTGAGGACCATTCTCCGAGTGGAGTACACGGACTTCGTCTTAAATGACAAGTCCGAAATCGCTGCGAAAACATTGCAAATATCCAAAGCCATCCAAGAACGACGTCTGAGGTGTTTCGGACACGTTCTCCGTCGCCCACCTTACGAACTAAGTGTTACTGCCCTTGAACCGACTCCACTAACCAATTGGAGACATCGAAGAGGGGGTCGGCTCAAAACCTGGCTCGAAACAGTTCGTCAGGACATGGAAGTTGTTTTTGGACCTTTGGGATTCGGCGTCCGTCGTTGGCAAAGAAAATGGATTGAACTGTCCAGGTCTGCTGCCGCGGATAATCATGCGTGGAGGAGCACAATCCGTGACGAAATTGAGACCGGCTAGATCAGGCATGATCGCAGCCGTTACAAGTACAAGTAAATAGGTAAGTGTTGCTCTGTTCCATTTCCATTGTGAATTTTATCTTAGAATGCAATGTATTCATGGTAGAAAGGTCTTCGGCATCTTGTTTGTTATCAACAATCGTGAATATATTATCCACGTATCTTCTGCATAATGTTCTCATCTTTAATTTGGAAGACACATTTTCTTCTAGGTGACCCATAAAAACATCGGCGAAGGTTGGTCCGAGTGGACTTCCCATTGCGACTCCATGAATTTGTCTATAGATTTGCCCGTTAAACAGCAGTTGAACATTTTTGGTGCAAAGTGTCGACAATTCACGTAGTACTTCGGGCGACAGACGGGTTTTAGCCGCATGGGCGCATATAACATCTATTGTTTCATTCAATGGTACATTTGTAAATAACGATTCCACTTCCGATACGAAAAAAATGCTTCAAACTTTTTTAAAACCGAAAGATATCCTTTCTTCAAGTATAAAATTTAAAGACGTAATTTTTTAGCAAACGAGTACAAGAAATAGTATTTTTGCGCGTTTTCTGTAAAATATATTTGAATTAATAAGAACATCGAAAATTAGTGATAAAATTGTATTCTACTAAGTGGCCATTTTTTACAGAGTATACTTTTGTCGGGCGGTCATAGAGAGAAGTTCGTTCAAAAGCCGGTGACTTAAATATCTTAGAACTAGGCTGGACGATAATCAATGTGACAAGCCCCCTTTAAGTGCTTTGCTTGAATCGAAAACAAATTTCAGCATTTCGCTTGACATTTCATGTACTTTTGATAGTGTTACGAGATAAAAGTAGGCGAGAGGAAAGAGATTAAGATAGACACAACAACCAAATGCGCGCGAAAGTCCCCGTCTATTGGAGCAGACGAAGTATTTGAGTCTACCACCGGTGGATCACGGCCAGCATGAGGTGCTGGTGAGAAAAGTGGATGCGCAGTGCGGAATGCTGGACATACCCGCGTCCTGTCATTCCAAAGAGGCTGCGTTTTTACGCCCGTACAGGTTTAGATATTGCTGGACGGAGTAGTTAACGCAGAAGCATGCAAGATAAAACGTTCACTTGTGGATGCAAAGAGGAAAATGGAAGCTGAATTGCAGGAATCCGCCGTCATTCACAATATTTTATGCAAGGTTAGACCAACAGCTAAAAAATGGAAACTTTCCGACGAAGAATACGACTTTTTTGGATTAAAAATGAGCTGATTTTATGCACGTCCGGGAGCTGAACGGTCATTTATGTATACAATTGTGGCCATGCACATTACACGCAAGAATATAGCAGACATGCGCCACTCACAATGATTATTGATGCGACGTGCGCACCGATAAGCGCGTAACAGCCGCCACTGGCGCCTGCCAGTGCAACGAACGGATCGCTGACGGAGTGCGCCAAAGAGCTAGAAGACAGAGGGAGGAAAAAGAAAGGCCAATAAACCAGGCTGCCAACGGAGCGCAAACACTTCGGACTCCAGAGCACTGCAAAGCAGGGCACACATCCAGTGTGTCACTATGGTGCTCGGTATCTTTTCCCTACTGAGTGTGCGTAAGGCCAGTACGCAGGGGCCAAGAGGGCAATCTCACGACTGCAGACGAAATGACTGCATTGGAGCTAGCTCAAAATGTGCTTCAGACGAGCAATGCAAAATGATCTCCAAATGTTCCCTCTCGCAAATAGCCTCAAAGTAGGTAGCGAACAGTGTGTGTGTGTGTGCCCCCTCACGGGGGCCAAATTAGGGCACGGCAGGCGTTATTCGGGTTGCGCTCCATAACAAATGCCGAACATGGAGGTGTGGTGGCACGCCTAGGGGCGGCTAGGACTTAGGGGACCCGGCCACGCCAGCCACCTGCGTCCTCTCCCGCCTCCGGTCTTCTTGACTCTGTCTTGACACCGGGCTCAGGTGGGGGAGGAGGAGAGAGTGCGGTAGATGCAGGGCAAGGTTACTATCACTTAAAACTAATTCACGCGCAGGTCACCGTCCCTGCAACACCTGGTGTGGAGCACACGGTGGACCTCGTCGAAATCGACGGTCGAACTGTCGGGCGTTTGCCTCCATCGAACATCTTCGCCACTGCGCTGAAACTTACCACCTGTCAACTGAAAGATCCAAAAGGCCAGGAACGTGTGTGTGAGAGAGATAGAGAAAAAAAAAAAGGAAAGGAGGGCTAAAGGCGTTTGAAACAGTGACATGCTCTAAGGGCGTGGCTTGGAAGGTTGGTAGAGGATGGGATAGCTCAATAGGTGACTTGAATGAGATTCAGACTGTAACAGACCCTACCTAATATTATCTGTATGCCACTTGTCTCATATGCAAAATTCTAGCTCGTGTGTGGAGCGGGTAGAGATAGGATTCATAATGCGCCACTGTAAGCCGAGAGCGGGAAGAGGGAACCCAATCTAGTCCGGTTCCGGTGGTCATTTTTTCAAACATTACCAAATAAAGACGCCTTTAAACCGCAAAATCCGATGATAGTCATGGATATAAAGATTACCGACTGATAAGATAACTCAGTCCTGTACAGAAGTGTGGACCAGACTGCAGTTACTTTCGGTGATCTATGGTCCTTTAAGTTACGTGGGAGCCAAGACCTCCGTATCAAAGTTTGGCTTGCGTGGAACCATGACTGAGCACAGTCATGGTGGGGATGCCATTATGGACGCGTTCTTCTGTGGTGATCCGTCAAATCAGATCCGTCGGAGATTACTGGAGACGAAAATGCAAACATTTCAGATTGCCTATTATCAGGAAATGGTAGGCAGTTGCTTCAGAACCTCCCAGCGGCCTAAATCTCTCAAGTGGCACACGTGACTTCACCATCACTGAGGTACGCGAAACTCCTGTTCAAATACCCGACTTAGTAGCTTTCAGTGTTCTAATAACCTGTGCTTATTTTGTAGATACGAAACATTTCCTCGGCCAAAGTGCCCAACAGGCAACGTGCTATGCAAATAAGAAGGGAGAATGTCAAGGAGTTTGACTAGCATCACTAATCCGACCAATTTCACCATAGCACCAGTTATTGTTCCTGACTGTCCTTCAAACGCAGTGCCTAAACTTAAGTCCCACTTAACTAATTATCAGGTCTAGATAGATACAGCAAGTCCACAGTAACAATTTGCTTTCCCTTGTGGTCCAAAATAACTGAAAGGTTCATATATTACGTATTTAGATATCCATCGCTCTGACCACTGATACGCAAGGGCACGCCTTCGTCTCGATATCAAGACGCTGAACGAGCCGTCCACTTGCGGAGGCCAATTAGAGCTACAAAAAACTAGTGACTGTTGACTATAGCCTCGATGACTATTCCCTCACGAGGATAGACAAAAAGGTTGAGAGCGCTGTCGACTACGACCAGCGTAGCATTCTCGATCACGATACGAGACAGTTCCTTGCGAGTGGCGACTTGTAAGACAGCACCGTGCAAGCCCCAGGGAAACGAGTAGGTCGTGTGTTTGAATAAAACGTTGCAGTAGAGAGTTCTACTTGTTCTCACATTTCAAACTTTACGTATCACACATTGAAAGGTCACTATCCTCGAAGTTTTAAACTCAATTGGAGCATCTTGTGGGCCATCGCTAATGTTACAGCACATGAAATAATTTTTCTACCACCATAAGTAACAGCCTCCGCGTTCATCGCTGAGGGAGGATTGCCTGCTTGTCCATATCCGAGTCGTCAATTTCAGCAACGTCTTCACCAGTCTTGGGTAGTAGCGAATATATTTGGCTCGCTGAAACTGTCAATGGAAGCGGCGTTCGCTTGCGCCCTCCCCAGGTGGCCAATTACTCTGTCCAAGGAAAGATTCGGTGGTTAATCTGTATGAAGGCGGGAGGTAATTGCGCTAAGTAGTCTACTGCGGACCGAAAAGGCGTGGTGAGAGCCGCTCACCGCTCACGCAGTTATCACTCATCGCAAGAATCGTGACCTCGCCGAACAGGAAGATGTAGTCGGGTCCCATCGAACGGGCTGCGGCATGAAAACAGACGTAATTTCTAATCACATTTTTTTGCGTGTTCGGTCATCGTGTCTAGAAATTTTTTCTAGTTTTTCCTACACATTTGCTCTTTTCCAAATAACTGCAGACCTGTTAAACGATTTGAGGCGTTTCTTGCCGCAGTGGGGGTCTCTGGGCCACCTTATGTGTCCATCGAACTTGTGCGGTCATCGCGCCTTGAATGCGACTGCCTCTAAGAATCCGAATAAACGTCTTGTTCTAGCGATTGCATCGCAAGATTCTGAACTGCTTTATGGAACTGACCTCCTCGCTTCTATCGATAGAGGGCATTGCCAACTGGCGAAGCTCACACCCTTGCGCTAGGGTCGCATGCGCAGGAAAGTGGCATCAGTGCACCCAACTAGCAGAACTTTGATCCTTGTTAGTACTCGTAAGCAAGAAATATGGCACCCATTAAACAACGACGTGTGCAACGATAACGCCCTCACAATGAGGACACTTAAAGCGTGTTGCCTGCAAACCTCCACAACAGGCTTCTCGTCATCTTCTCTCGCTTAATTGTTCGCTGGGAACGATGACGTGAAAAATTATTGCTACGAGCCACTTCGTTAATTTCTATGCTATTACGCATTTCGGTTCCGAAACCCCCAAGTTACGATGAATAAAGCTTTACCTCAAAGTACCTCATCGTTCTGATTTATCCCCTGGAACTAGTTCGTCTTTTCCCATTCTCGAGTCTGCTGCAAAGGATTGGTGGCTCATACTCTGAGGGGGCAGATCATGCTGTTACCTCCACTGCCGACTTTATACTGATTGATCCAAAATAACTCAACACACGTAGACGGTAACTTAGATTGAAGTTTGCCAGGATTTTGAAATTGAGCCACCATATTTTCTGCCCTCCATTCGCATAGACGTCCTCTTATATGTACGTCGGTTGGCCTATTTCACCCAATTTATACCGAATTTTAACTCTATTTGTTTATTTAAAAAAACAAAAATGAGGTCATCAGCGCACGACGCTGACCCCGTTTTGAAGGAAGTCCAATTTGATCGATATTTTGAGACGAATTCAAGGACGATTCTTTATAATTTCAATATGCATTCTTCAGCCATTCGTTCGAGATCTTCCGGTGTTGTGTAGTTTGTATGCCTAACCTTATTCACGGTGAATGGAGGACGTTTTTGCTGAAAGTTTTACTTTTAAAATAAAGCGTAGCTCTCTCTCTCTAAAAGTTCCGCTCGGATGATGGATTCAATTATAAGTCAAAGATCGAATGTCCGTAGATTAATTTTTTGGCTGACTCAACATTTTATATAAACTGGCCTCGGCAAGGCGGCTCGTTCGCAAGTACTATGAAATTTGCTTTGCCATCTCCAGCAAACAAAGCATTCAGGTAGTAAAAATACTCACCCGCCAGAACACCAAGAAGATAGACTATACCCACACGCCAAAATTTGTGCACCAGCTCCAGAAGAGTTCCTAGCACAAGTTGCAAAAGGCAGTTGAAGACCAAGTGGATGTATCCATTGTGAATGAACATGTAACTGACGAATCGCCAGCACTGATATCGCTTCGTCGGTAGATATATTAGTGGACTGTTGTAAGGCACCCCAGAGGATGCCGTCACGTCGTTGTAGGGATTTTCATCCAAGGCATGTAATAGGGCATAGTAAATAAAGACTGAGATCTGCATGAGGCAGCATTAGGTGCACGAAAATGTCCTTCGTACCTGGGCTACAGTAATGAGTGGGATGAATATAGGTGGTGGTCGACAGTCATAAGCTTCAACATAGTTACTGACATCAGCTTCTCCCCAGTTGTAGAGATCAGTTTCATCCACACCAGACTTGTTTAGTTGCACACGTTGACACCTGCGGGCTGAAACAGGGTCAATTGCAAACACAGCTCTGTTGAGTGAGCGCTTGCCAGATGTCAGCTTCCTGCGGAATGTTTGGTCCTCAAACATCACCTGCAGAAATAAATTATATGCTAATAATCAACAAATAAACTGGTTTGATGGACAAGTGCTAGGAAATAAATTGAAAGCTTCCTCCAATCTAATACACACAACATTTTGCCAAGAGTTTATTGAGTTGAAAATTATCAACCAAGACACAGCTGACAAGTGGATCATTGGGAGTACAGTTGCCTTTTGCTTTCAGCAACAAATTTAAGTCCAGTGAAAAAAAGGTTCCATAAGACGAGTTTACGAAGCACTTCTGAGATGAGCACTGCATATTTAAAATGAAATCAAATGTAAACTCCATGTTAAGTAGATTTCAGTTCAGTTTTATCAAGAGAAAGATAAGTGAACGCCTTTGAAATCCCCATTGGTTATTATGAGTCGTATAATTACATGCGATGGGACTGAAACTGATACGTTTGATGCGCATCCAGTTTGCACTTAAAGAAATTCGAATTGCTGGAAGGAACAACATCCATGCGCAGAGCGTTCCATGCTGCAGCCACTCGGTTACGGAAGAAAATATCTGCGGCCATCGATCCTTGCTTTACCTGTGTGTAGTTTAAGGGGATGATCGCGCAAGGTGCGCGTGTTAGCTTGAGTGAAAAAAATCATTTGGAACAAAGCAACAGCCCAGGCCATTTATAATGCGAAAAGGTTAATATGTGATCCCCTCGTAGTTGCCTGTAGGGAATGTAAACAATCCTTAATTAGTCCCACGAAGTTCCCGATGTAACTGTGATGGAATCATTCTTGGCTATGAGTGGTTTTGTAGAAAAAAAATGCACGGGGTGGTCCAGACAGTTATTCGGATTTTATCTAGTCTGTGAAGTCCGCAGTCCGTCTCACAAATGAAGTATGAACCACGAAGTCTGCCGGAAGAATAAACATCAACCTTCAGTGAACATCAACGAATATAACACCCAAACAACGCTTTCTAAATTCGTTTTTGACAATAAGGTGCACCAGCTCACTATTGGAAGATACGTACATCCCACAAAAATTAACTCTGTCTGGATAGAAGAACGTTACCAACAAACAGCATGGGGACTGGAATGGTTATTTTTGGCTTATTAGCCATCATCAATTAGGTATACTAAACCTCAGCTGGTGCACCACCCGAGGCTCAAACCCACGACCTGTTCATTAGAAGTCCAACGCTATAACCACTGAGCCACCTATCCACCAAATCTGTCTGGATAATATGACGGCAGTTGACAAAACCTAGATGACAGATCAGCCTGCAAAAATTTAGTAAGCTCGGAAAAAGCACTTCAGCGTACAATTTTATTATCCATTAAAAAACGTTACTGCAGTTGATCTGGATATTAACTTTTATAAAGCGCAAACCCATCCTAGCGTATTTTTTAAAATTAATTTCTGATTTTGGTTAGCCCACAGCTGTCACTTAAGGGATAAGGGCGTCACTTGTATCATAATATCTCGAATCGCAATAAAAGTACAAGATCAATTAATCGATTTGAAAACAATTGTTCAAGGCACAAACATTTTATACCAATGAAGAAAATGCACTCAGTGTCCACCCTTGACCAAGTAAAGATTCGGTGAATATATCACAGAGGTGATTAGTTAAAAAGCACCCGGAGAGTGAATGAATATTTAAGAAGGCAAATGGCTGAAACAGCACTTTCTTTGCAAAGGCTAACCATTCGCCTGTTAGGCTATAGCCTAGATTCCGTAGATTATAATCTACGGAATAAAAGACTTCATAAACTTATTTTAAGCAGTGTCGTAGTGTCCGCTGATGACAGAAATAGCGGGATACTTCATCGATCTTTATTAAACTGAGGCTAAAGTATCAAGTAGCTCGTGATTACCCGACCATTTAGCCAACTTACCACCGGAGGGACCTATGGCAGCAGATAAATAAATAAACAGCAGATTAATTATCGGTCCAGATGCTGAGTTGCAGAGGAAGTGCAAAACTTTCCAAATTCTTCCATTACATAATAAGAATAATACGGTTTAATCTTCCATAAGAAGTTGTGAAAACCATCAAGGTCGACAGTTTTTTAAAACAATAATATACCTGGCGCACAAATTCATCGTAGGTGACACGATTGTCGCGGTTACGGTCTGCATTTTCAAAAAAATTCCGAGTCCTTTTAGGAGGAATATCCGAGTTGTGCAAAAGACCTTGTAGGGTAATAAGAGGCACGCCACCTTCGTTTTCATACTATATTAGCGTAGACGATAAGATATAAAAGCTTACAGCATCGAAAGTCGGTCTGAAGTTCTAGGAAAAAAAAGAGACATAAAAAGTACAAATGTCTTACTATATCCAGCTGTTCCCTAAGGTATCTTTCGCCACGAGTTAATGCCATAGTTGTTTCGTCAATACCCGGGTCATTTAGGGTACACATGCCCACACGCCACTTCGAACTGCCGGGGTCATCGCATGAAGTTCAATTCAATTAAATGTATTGATATAAATAGACATGGGCTTTGGAGTACACTATTTGTTAAGTACAATTAAGTGTGGTGTACGGAGTAACCATGTGCGTTGCAAAAATTCAAAGTCGATAATACAATATGAAAATTGGTGCGTGAGTCTTGAGGGTTAAGTTAAATTCCTCATCGTTCCGGCTCATTTTGTAATAAAAATCTGTCAGATTTCTTTTAAAGCTTTCCATCGATGATGAAATAACAAAGTTTGTTTGACCACACTGACAGGCAACAAAAACTTGCGCACATCCATTCTCGACTACTGGACGCGCAGTTTCAATGGGTGGCCTCGGAGATGGGTCGTGGCAGCAAATTCAAAGGAGTCAGAGAATTCCAGGCAATAATCCAATCCCATCACAATGCGGACTGTCCGCATGAGATCCAGGCGCATTTGCCCATAACTCAAAGGGAACAGATTAAGATTCGTAAGGCAGGTTGAATATGGCAATGAGCTTTGACTCCTAACGATTTTGGCAGCTCTCCTTTGTACTCTTTCGAGACATGCTGATATTGTACTCTCCAAGGTCTCCAGGCTTGTACAGCACATTCTAAATGTGGCCTTACGAATGTTCCGAAAATCGTAGCGAAATCCAAAAAGCTCGTTTAACAGCATGCAACACATCATTGCGCTCTTCGCAACTTTCGAGTAGTGAGAGGATTCTTTTAAGGTGGTGGTTGTCAGCACTCCAAGATTCTCTTTGGTTTTCACGTCTTGAAAGACTTAACTGCTGAGAAAGTAGCTTCAACAATCGGCAGATCCGGATGGGTTGCCTAAGCGAAGTATTGTACACTTATCGACGTTGAACCGCAAAAGCCAATGGTTCGACCATTCCTCCAACCAAGTTAAGTTGATTTTTAGTTTATCTTCAACGGCAGGCTCTGGATTACATTCCAGATTTTAATGTCGCCGGCAAATATTGCTGCTTTATAGTCCATATCCCTAGCACAATCGTCCACGTATATAAGGAACAAAATTTGCCCTATTACTGAAACCTGAGGAACCCCACTCTCGACCGCAGCAGAACTTTGCATCTTTTGGCCAGTGCACACAACCTCGCGCTGACCCCCGAAGACATTTTTGACCCACTTGAGGAGGTAACCACTGATTCCAATTCTTTCTGGCTTGTTCAACAGTGTCTGGTGCGGCACAGTGTTGAAGGCCTTCTGAAAGTCAATGAAGGTGATGTGAACCCCGTGTTCATCTTCAAGGGCTTGGGTCCAGCTCTAAAGAGATCGCAGCAAGTATTTTGTGCAGGATCTTCCTTTTTGGAACCCGTGTCGGGAGTTTGATAACAAATTATGAGTCTCTAGTAAGTTCCGAATTCACTCTTGAGGATCATTTCCATAACCTTGCCAAGAATGCATGTAAAGCTTATGGGCATGTTATTTGTCAATAACACCCGGCTACCACTTTTGCACAAGGGAGTTATATGTTCAAGCTTCCAATCGATAGAAATTGTTCCAGAGTCAAAGGTTCGTCCAAGGAGCACTGACAGACGTGCAGAAAGTTCATTGGCGAGTTCTTTAAGAAGCTTTGGTGGAAGCTCATCCGGTCCTGGAGATTTAAAATCTTTTTGTTCCTTTAACTGCCTTCTTATCAGAAATTATGAGAATTTTTGTAGCTAATGCTTGAACTTTGCAGGTTATCCGCTGAGAGACGAAGGAACCTTGCGTCGTTTGTGTAGACTGAGCTGTAGAACTGTGAAAAGTACCCTTTTTTTCCTGTTTTCAGCAATTTCGACGTCCACGGCTGTCCTACTCATCGGGATTTTATGCTTATTCCTTGCACTTCTGGCGATGTAACTGTAGACTAATTGTTTGATGCTGCGTTGACTTTTGCAGCAAAGTCTTCACGAATTCTCGTCGCATTTAAAGGATAAGGCTTCTCAATTTGTTTCTTTATGTTTTATACTTGTTCAAGTATGCGACTTGGTTTGAGTCGCAGTATTTTCTCCACTATTTGTGCTTCCTGTTTATTTAATTTTTAAGGTTGCTGTCTAGCCACCCAAGACGCTTGCTCTGCTGGACACTCGTTAATTGGCAGTGGTTGTCCATGAGTTTCAGAAGAGCATTCCGGTAGAATTTTAATCTTCCTTCACATTGCCCGAACACATTTGAGGTCTGTTTTATCTGCTCCCATCTCATTAAAATTTCCTCGTCAAACGTTACGCCGTTTTTCCTCTAAAGTATGCGTAAGGGAGAATAAAGAATAATCCCACATAAGAACCACGTGATCACTTCGACCGAGTGGAGGCATTGAAATAATCTCATCAATGCTGCCTGATATGTTCGTAAACACCAGGTCGAGACAGTGAGCCCTTTGTCTTTCACGCGTTCTGTTGGGGAAGAGGACTTATTAAGCGAGCAGTGCCTTCAAGGTCTTTTGCAGAAAAACAATCAAAATTCGATTTTGGGCATGATGATTGAATAGTGCTCCAGTTAATTTCTGGTCTGTTAAAGTCACCCATAATGATGACATTAGGTCGACTGGAAAAAATTTTCTTATTGTTCCAACAAGTGGGTGTCTGCGACTCGGTCTATTCAAGGTGGCTAAAAGACAGTGAGGACATACAGAAATGGAGAGCCAAGATCCTTGATTGTTAACCATATGGCATCCATGCTGTACGCAATCTCGTTCATCTTGTCCGTCACTATTAACATTTCTTTCACATACACAATTATTCCACATCCCTGTCGGTTTTCTCTTTTCCACGGATATATTTGTTATTCAGACAATTTCATTATCTCGAATACTGCCCAACCGTCGTGTTTCGGTTACGGCATTCAGCTATGCAGATAATTCAGCAAGGCAAATTTTTAACTCGTCAAGTTTTGTTAAAATGCTTTGAGCAATTGTATACAAGCACTTAAATTTTGCGCCACCCAAACCTACTGGTGCGCTTTTCAATTTTATGGGCCCTCCTACGTCTTCAACGACGTCAATGGCCTATGCCTTTTCCGTTTCTTTGTGAGTTACGGTAACTCTGGTTTCCACATTGAGAATGCTGGGTGTTAAGGGCTTAGTTGTGTCAGCACTTTGATCAATTGGTTACCTGATGATTTGGGCATAAGTGAGGTGGCTGCCCTTGTCCTTAATACAGTTGGTTGGTTCAATTGAAAAGTCGTATTCTTTTGAACTACTTTCCCCTTGTAAATAGCCAGGGCAGTAGTCCAGTTGAAAAACCTCTTTATGCGAGTGACGGTTGTTGGTTTTTTGGAATGGAATCGACTTGATTTGGTCTTTGCTCACTAGCATAATTTTGAGAGGTCACTGTCTTGGTGTCCCTATGCTGTAATCACACTTTTTGCCGATCCTGAATGATTAAAGAACTTTTACTTCCATGCCTGGTGGGAGCAACTGGTTTAGGAGGCTTCTAAACGAAGCGAGGTTTTAGGCGACACGGTCTTCATGTCGGACTGAAGTTGATTCCTACAAACACTGAATAGCTTAGCACTTTTTGCCGATCCCGGAACTCGGGTTTTTCGCTTCCTCCTAATGTCTCCTTAGGGGCACGAGAATGCTTAAGATAGCTCTCATTGGAATTTAAACTACCTCTGGTCATACTGTCATCTAAAGACTTCAAGGAATCAATCGAAGTTGATTTTGACTTCGTATCACTGTTGTTGTGCTTCCAAATTGCAGATTGCTATGCGTTTGTATCTAAGGATTCAACTACGGGCTCGTAAGAACACCCAAGATAGGTTGATAAGATTTTGAGTTCGCTTTGGTCGTCTACCGTAGGATTCAGAGACTATGTTCGTGCTATCCGGTCATAAAAGGTATTCGCATCGAAACATTGAGAGTTTTTACAAATGTGTGCTTTTTGGTACTTATGATTTTATGGTCCCTGCCTTTTTAACTGTAGTATTGCTAACCGCCTTTGGTCTAGTATTGTTCTCTTGCAAGAGCTTCCTTAAGTCCGCAAGCTCATTTTTCAGATTTTGAACTTTCACTAAAATATAAGAACATCCAATACAAGATTCGTCCTCGTAGCCAATGGATTTGACTGCCATTATTTTTTTGCGCGCTTTGCTGGTACTTAATTGTAAGTACAAAATGATTGAGGGCCAGTTGTGGATTCCAATGCCAGCTCAACAGGTGTTCCTTCAAAGGAAGCGTCATTAATTTTGTATGTTCGCAGCAAACAATTGCTCTGTGTCCATGAATGTTAAGAACATTGCGTAAACGTATGTTCTCTTTTGAGCGTATAGCGAAAATTTCCGACTGGTTTAGGAGTATGGCGAGTATTTAAAGCAACATGAGTACAAAATGCGCCTACTTGTTCAATAACGCTTTAAGAAACTGTAAACCATATGAAGAATATTGAGGAACGACTCAGTCAGTAGGAGATGCCGAAGATCCTGAATAACTTCAGATTTTCACGCAGTTTTACGCTTTTGGTTCACTGAGTGATTGTCAGTTGTTATTTGTGTAGAGCCTGCATAGTCATGTTAATTAATCTGATAAACAAATGCAATTTGATGCCGTTTTATGAGGAATTTCAGCACGAGGAAAATTCCAGATGAGCAGGAAGCAATTACGAGCTTACAGTTGTATCTGTATTGTCCGGAACAGTCCTAGTGAATCGGTAACGGAGTTCAAATTGTCCAATTTGGAGAAATAATAATATGGGTGGTTCCCATGCACCCGTGTTTACTATGTGGAATTGAATTGACAGAAATATAGTGACAGCCCTAGTAGCAAGCAAAACCGATTGTAGATTAGAGCCTCGTCCTTCATTAAATAAATAAATTTTATATTTATGGCCCAGAGTGCCTTATTATTACAAACTTAGTATCGTGGTATAAACTAAATACAAAGTGGTAAATTGCTGCACTATGTGAACAGTCATATGAATAGCAGAAATGTGCAGTATGGTAGGCGTATCTGAGAGGAGGAACTCATCGTAGACAACATGGTCAAAATGAAGAGGGAAAAGTAGAGGTCACAAGATCATCACCGAAATGCGACCTTGCTGCTGCATATTCTACCAACAAAGAGGGGAAATTCAGAACCCACCGCGATCATCAGCAGATCCCGGAGACCATCGTCAGGGTTGCAAAATCGGAGGAATGTAGCAAGGTTGTCAAAAGTTGGCGATGCTAGTTAAAAATTAGGGGACGAAGAAGTGAATGCAAAGATTGACTCTGCAGAGGATGATAGAAAATTTTTTAGAAACCAATATATTATCAAGGGAACTGCCTGAAATACAAGGAGGACCCTTTTCCAAATCCAAAAGTTGCGAGTTTGGGAAGAAAACAGACAATATGGACTTAGTTTGTTCAGAAGTTAAAAGTTGGTTAAAATTTGGTTTTGAAAATCACCAATGTAGACGACAACCTTATAACGAATGGAAGGTTATTCCAGATGAAAGCATATTTGTAGGCAAAAAACTGAGAACGGTAAGTTGTGGAGCAAAGGGTGGTAAAATGAACATGGAGGAATTACGAGTGGCATAAGTTTGATCCAACGGTGTGAGCGCGTTAATTCCTGGGAGATTTGGACTACAGGGAACACGAAACGTGAAGCACAGACCGGCTTCAAGTATTCCTACCCACAGAAATTAAATGTTTGCTTACTGACATCCATCCGCATAAGAGAAACTTGATCCAGGAAGAGAAAATAAACTTCGAGTAAAGATTCTCTGAACTTTTTCGATCTTACTGCGGTCAGAGGCGTTCATCAGCCCAAAGAGGGGACAGCAGTATTCTAGAATTGGAAAAACAAACATGCGGTACGTTCTTAACTTTATTTCCGGAAGGAAGAAACTATGTGCTATTAAACTACACATCTGTGCAGCCTTTGCAGAAATGCAATCTGCATGAGGCGATTATGCTAGCTTTTTCGTGTAAATAAGACCGGGTCAAGGCTTCTGCCGTGAAGGAACCGCCGGATCTGCGCCATGGAAAAGACTGTGCTGACCCTCAACCCCGTGCTTCTTTACCTACCCTACCCCCTCCTTCATCTTTTATCATATTTAAAGGCAAAAACGAGAACGGTTAGTTGTGGAGCAAAGGGGTGAAGAAATGCTCATGAAGGGATTACGAGTGGCATAAGTTTGTGCTACCGGAGTGAGAGCGTTAATTCGAGGGGGATTTGGGCTAGAGTTAATGCGAAACAGGAAGCATAGACCATCTTCGAGTATTCTGTCCCACAGAAATTTAAAGTTCGCTAACTGACATCTGTCCATGTAAAAAAATTGAATCCAGAAAGAGCCAACAGTCTTCGAGAAAAAACTTTCTGAACTTTTCAATCTTATTGCGTTCAGAGGCGTTCATCAGACCAAAGAGGTTAGAATAGTATTCTGAGTTGGGAAGAAAAAACATGCTTTAAATTTTTAAATGTATTTCTGGAAGGACGAAATTATGTGATGTCAAACCACATATCTATGCAGCCTTTGCAGAAATTCGATCTGCATGAGGCGATAATGCTAGCTTAATTGTGAAACCTAGACCACCGTCCCTTATGTTTGATCGATCTAAAGTGGATTATTTTGAAATACAAGGCGTCCATGAAGCTTGGCGTGGCCAAAACGCAGGAAACTCCTCTTGGTTGGAGAAAATTGCATCTGCCACTAGAGCTTCAACGTGATAGCATACGTAGATCAGTGTTTATTTTATTAACGCAGATATTGTTGGTGTCTTCAGAAAAAGAGTCTATGCAATTGAGATCGTCGGTGTAAACGAAATTTTGTGAATTTGTGAGTATAGTTGAAATTTCGTTTATTTACAAAATGAAGAGGGGGGACCTAGAACCGTGCTTTGAAAAACGCCACTCGGGATCGGCTGAGGCGTTGATTAGCTTTAACTTACTAGGAATTTCTGACTACGGTTAGACAAGTAAAAACCAATGAAGTTAAGGAGAGGAGGCGGGATGCCAAGGGCTTTCATTTTTCCCAGAAGACGTCTGTGTGGTACTTTGTCAAAGGCTTTGCTCAGGCCAAAGTAGATCAGAATCACTGACAGTTGTTCATTACGAAGGAAAGTAACGAGGTTAAGAGAAGCAATGTGACACACTTCGCATGATCTTCCAGGTAGAATAGCATATTGCGAGTCGCTTAAGAGCTTATTTTCTAGGCAAAAGTAGAGAATTTGATTAAAATAATTTTTGCAAGATGTTTTGATAGAGCCGAGGTTTTGTGAACGTCTCGATAATTATTTATGTCCGTTCGTCTCCGGACTTTGATTGTTTGGTACCTTCTACATGATAACACCACTATTGGCTCCAAGGGATGCATGCATTCTTATTGGCTGAAGATGGGGAGGCAGAGATTGCTTTCACGCGCGTTCTCTCCCGCGTCATTTCCTGTTCTGTCAGACTGCTGTGCATACTCAAGATACCTGCTGACATTTGTTCTCTTGTTTGCTATTTATTATTACCGTTTTGTGTTAATTTTGATAGCATGTGGGGTGAAATATCCAAGAGAACTTTTAAAATGTGTTTAGATCTTGCAGTACAAGAAAAATGCCGGCGAATTCCAGAGAATGTGAGGAAAATGTATTCGTGTAACTCTTCATCGTCATCCTGGGATTTTTCCTTATCTTCCAGTTCCTCGAGCGACACCGAAACTTCCTTTTCTGAAAATGAACCCAGGTTTTTTTGGAAGTTTCCTTAAACACGGGGCCCGAGGGATCTGCTGAAACCATCCCAA
Source organism: Schistocephalus solidus (assembly GCA_017591395.1). Lineage (NCBI taxonomy): Eukaryota > Metazoa > Platyhelminthes > Cestoda > Diphyllobothriidea > Diphyllobothriidae > Schistocephalus > Schistocephalus solidus. The sequence continues at coordinate 245,160 of WEDG01006400.1, forward strand.
GTGAATAGGAGGCAAGCGTACGCGAAGCTCTATGTTCGTGGGCAATACGCTCCCACACACCCCTAATCCATGTGAACAGTCTTCTCAAGATTATGAGCTGGTTGACCTCAAGGTCGTGTGCATAAGAACCACCAATTATTTGTTCTCCAACCTGGACAATTTGAACTCCGTTAGCACTTCACTAGGACTGTTCCGGACAATACTGTTTCAAGTGCACGTACGTACTTGCTTCCTGCTCATCTGAAATTTTCTCTCGTGCCAAAATTAATCATAAAACGACATCAAATTGGAATTTGTTTATCATCTTATTCAAGTTGACTACGCAGCCTCTGCACCAATAAAAACTTACAACCACTCAAGGAACCGCATGGGTAAAACCTTGTGAAGATCTGAAGTTATCCAGGACCTTCAACATCTACGAACGGCTGAGTCGTTCCTGCATATTCTGCATACAATTCACAGTTTTTAAAAGCGTTTTTGAACAAGTAGGCACAATTTTTGCTCATATTGCTGTAAATACTCGCCATACTCAAAACCCAGTTGAAATTTTTCATGATACGCCCAAAACAGAACATACGCGCACGCAGTGTTTTTAATACTCGTGAACTAAAAGCAATTGTTTGATAGCAGCATAACCAGTAATGTCACTTTCTTTAGAAGGAAAGCCTGTTGAGCTTGCTTCGGCATCCACGACTGGCCATCGATCAGTTTATACTTACAACCAAGGACCAGCAAAGCGAACAAAAAGCGTAATGGCAGCCAAATCCGTCGGGTACGAGGACTATTCTTGTGTGGGATTTTCTTATATATTACTAAGAGTTCAAAAACTGGAAAATGAGCTTGGGACTTAAGGAAGCTCTTGCAAGATATAACTACTCAAAGAAATACGGTGAGCCATATTACAGTTAAAAAGGCAGTGACCAAAGCACCAAAAGTATATAAAACTAAAATTTGTAACAACTCAAAATATTTGTACGTGAATACCCATAACGACCGGATAATAGGAAAACAGTCTTTGAATCCTACGGACGACGACCAAAACGAACCACAAATCACATTCTCCCATCTTGTGTGCTCTGACAAACCCGTAGTTGCATCCCAAGAAACAAACGTGGGGCAATCTACAATTGGGAAACACCACAACACCACCAAATTGGATAACGGTAATATCAGGACAACTTCAATAATGCCTCTTCCAAAGGCAGTTCCAACTTTAAACTTAACTTCTGTCGCCTATCCCAGCAGTTCTAAAGAACCCGTAGGTGAGATAGAAAATACCAATGAGTGGCAAGATATCATTGGGAAACAACATAAAACGATTGTAAAGTTGAAAACAAACCTAATGAATCCCTCTGGTCCTTCAGAGGAAAAATACAGTCAGCAGTCAATCAAAAGACGCCCTAGACCGAGAGATTTGTGAAGTTATCGAGGGCTTACCTTAATCAAATGCCCACACCCGAAAGAATGGATATCCGCTGATCTTGCTACGTTTCAGCACCAGCCCAATGATATAATTCATCCATGATAGACGATAACCGTTCGCGCTGCCTTCAGGCTCGAAAAAATGATCTTGAACAGTCCTAAAATGTGAGACCACGGCCTATCAAAATTGTCTTAGACAACAAGGAGGAGGCTAAGCTACTTCTCTCGAGAAAAACCAAGCTTCGAAACTCTCATAAGCTGTTTTTTTCCGCCGGACTACTCTCCAGCAGAACATCTGAAATGCCGCGAATTAGTGATAGATATGAAGAGGAGACTTGCAGCAGAACAGAACAAGCTGATAATTTACAGGGGCTGCGTGATACAGAGAAACGAAACATTGCTCTGGAACCAGTAAATGCTCATGATGGCAGCGGCAAATTAGCATTGGCAACCTCAAGACAAACGGAATTTGGCTCTGCTGACTGCTGCAGACTTAAATTTCTGTATACCAACGCCCACAGTCTGTTTTCGATGCTCGACGAACTGAGAATTCAGGAAGCCATTCTGTCTTCCGATATTATAGCAATCACAGAAACATGGCTGTCACAGAACATAATTGATTGCGAAGTAGACTTATCCGGATATCAGCTGTTAAGGAGAGACCGCACCCACCGCCTGGGTGGAGGAGTTGCGAAATGACATAGAAGATTAGCAATGGTATTGAGGCTATTCCACTGACAATAAAGACGAGGGGATCGCAGTTCCTTGAAGTCAGAGACAGACACCGACGCTGATACTTGTTTGTTGGAGAACATAAAGGGGATTAGTAGTCGACCTGATGTTGTTCTCATGGGTGACTTTAATGCACCCAGCATTTGATGGAATGATCTGCAGGCGCAGAGCTCAAAGTTTTTCTTCAATCATCGTCTGCAAAAGACCATACTTGAAGCTTTTTTCATGCAACATGTATTTGTTCCAACGAGATCACATGGAGGACAACAGGCTCGTTGTATAGATCTCGTATCTACTAAAGATCCTGACAGTATAGACGAGGTACACTGCCTACCTCCACTCGGTCGAAGTGATCATGCAGTACTTTCATGGGAGTATGGTTTATATTCTGTGCCGTCTGCAATAAATGAAACCAGGCCAAATCGATGGTGAGGAGACTTTTGCAAGATGAGAGCTGAGGCATCACGAATAGACTGGGATCTTCTCTTTGCCATGAATGTCACTGAGGACTGGAATTAATTTAAGGAGTGTTTGTTGAATCTAATAAAATGCCATTGTACGCCATCTCAACTAAGGATATCTAACAGACCACAATGGTTAAAAATGGATCTAAAAAGAGAGATTAACAGAAAATGCCTTGCCGGTGCTAACCAAATATAAATTCCGAAAAAAACAGGAAAGGAAGGCTTTGGAAGAAATTTTGCCGATCCAATGAAAATTTAGCCTTGCAAGCATAGAAAACTCAAAGGAAAAAGGTTAAAAGCTTGATTTTCAAAAGCTGACGGGATTAGGAGAGGGATTTGCTCCAGAGAGCAGTTAAAAATCCCAAATTGCTCTACGGCTATGTAAGAAAATGCACACGTTACAGGAACCCGATTCCTGTTGTGAGAAAACTATGACGGTTTCGAGATATCAGAAATTGAAAACAATACTGAACTCTTTTCACAGTTCTTTCAGGTCGGTTTTCACCAGAGAAGCTGTTTTATTTCCATCTAGTTACGAGACTATGGGAGCGTCAATTATTCAGGATATGCTCTTTCGAGAAGAGGCGGTCTTTAAAGAACTAAAACGTCTGAAGGCATGCAAATCCCTGGCCCCGACGAGATACCAGCAAAGCTACTCCTCGAACTTACTCGAGAGCTGGCGAAACCGCTATCACTTTTTGTGCCAGAAATCGTTCGATAAGGAAATTCTTCCTGCCAACTGGAAAACAACCCACATCAAACCGCTTCACAAAAGTGGTAGTCGTGCATTTGCTTCAAACTACAGTATCCAACCAAACGGGAGAATTTTAAGCTGTGTACGTCCGAATGACTTCATCTTTTGCATGAATCGTGATATAAGGAGACATCATGGTTCATGGGCGACCCGAGGTAGAGAAAAAAGATTTCCAAGAGGGCCACTTAAATTTCCGATTGCCTTTTCTCCGAGTCATAGAAAAGCTGCTCAGAAAAGATGAGGGAAATAAAAGGTTAATTTGCAATCTTCCTGTAAAAAAATCTGTGATCCATGTCAGCATCATTCCTCTTATGCAAATTTCAGATAATTTATAGATTAGGCGTTAGTGAAGTACACCGTCAAAAGCCTTCTTGAAATCAGTGTAGTTGACGTCAACCGTAGCATCTTTGTCCAATACGCGTGTCCTCTGCTCTGTGGAGAGCAAGAAACTGAAAAAGGAAAAGATCAATTCTATCTGAAGCCATGCTGGAGCTCTGAGAGAAATCGTTTTTCCTCCAGGAACTTCGTGGTCATCTTCTAAATTATTGCTTCCATTATTTTACAGCAAATGGAGGTGAGGCTGACTGGCCAATAATTGTTGACATTTAATCGAGCCCCACCCTTGTATATGGGGTATATATTTGCTGCCTTCCCTTCGGAGGGCAGTTTAGCTGATTCAACTGACGAATTCAATATATGCGCTAGTGGTTTGGAGAGTTCACCGGCCAGTTCTTTCAAGAACTTTGCCGGTAAATCGTCCGTATCAGATGACTTGGCTTCCTTCAGATTTTGCAGGTCTCATTCAACGAGAGGTTCCGTGAAGTGTATTTATTCAGGCACTGGACCGGCGTCTTTAACAGCACTGTTGACGTGGTCAAGCTGAAGTCCAGGTTCTCTAGTGAATACAGAGGCAGAGGACTGACCCAAGCGCTCGGCTTTCTCGCAATTTACATTGACTTCAACGCCATTTCTATCCACAAGTACTGCGTCTGGGCCATTGTTTTTAATCGACTATTGATATGATGGAATAAAAATTTAGGCTTATTTTCCGCCTGCTGGATAATTCTTGATTCATAGTTCTTCCTTGCCTGATGGATCATTTTTGACAGCATTTCTTTGCAGACAAAATTCCTCGAGATGTTCTGCTGACCCTGTTTCCCTGAATACCTTTCATTTTTTATTTTTCTTCTTAAACTGCCTATTAAGTTCTCTTGGTAACCAGGCCGAGTGACTAGTCTTCTTTTGCACCTTCATTTGACAAAAGGGTTCAATCAGATCGAGTGAAATCGTCTTAAACGATCGCCAGTCGTCCTCCGGATTTCCTTTGCGCAAACCATCCCATTTTATGGACATCAGTTCTTTCTTCGTCGCGTTAAAATCAGTTTTCCGTTCTCTTCTGGCACTGAGAAGAAAGAGAGTAATACCAGTCATCGAGGAGTTCAACATCTTTCTTCCTTCATGCTAAACAG